>CABEEJ010003932.1:0-14463 GCA_901482245.1 Timema douglasi
ATACAACGACCTATAGGGCTCGTCTTATAAGAGCTATCGAGAAAAAATAATTTAGAATTACGAGAAGCCCGAGAAGGGATATGAACATATGAATAATAATAATAATAATAATAATAGTTCTACAAAAATGTATATACCTATTATTTCGTTTCACAAATCTTACGAGTTTTTACTAAATGTGTATTTTTAAGAAAAGCGAAAGAAAGTCTGTGCGGTGCACTGTGGCATTTTTTATTACAAAAATATAAAATTGCCTTTACCTTGATGAGAGTGGGTTTGTGGACCTATTTTTTCTAAGGCTCTTTTTTTTTATTATTATTATTACTATCATCATATTCATTATTATTATTATTATTATTATTATTGGAGTTTACTGGCGTATCGAAACAAGTAACATAACTAATATTACTTTACTCGTTTTAATATGCATAACAATATCCATAATATGTTAGCCTTTTTTAACATCCTGTGTATACGTGTGTGTAATTTCTTTTAAAATAAATAAGTTTTAAATTAAAATAATTATATCACAAATTTCAGGGGGCAGAAATAATAGCTTTGACACACATGGCCGGCTCCCTTAAATTAAATTCCTGGATGCACCCCTGAATTTTAATATTTTCAAAATTAATCCTGCTCTAAGTAGAAAAGGTCTTGTTTGTCTATATTATTATTTAGCACCGCGTCTTACTACCCATTCGGGTTATACGCTTTAAGTACTAATTAATATATTGGGTTAGGAATTGGGAAGGTTGAATTAGAGGAAGTGAACCCGCATTTGCGTGGAGGGAGAGTGGAAAATCGTTTAGGAACCCCCTTCCCCCCCCCCGTTCACCCGACCGAGATTCGAACCTCGATCTCCCCGTCCTCAGCAGTCGAGCTCAACACGACATGCGCGTTAGCCAACTACGCCACCGAGGCGGGTTGTTTGTCTATAAAACATGAATAAAGCCATTTAGAAAAAGCATTTTCTTTTTTCACCGCATCTTACTACCCGTTCGGGTTATATGCTTTAGTACTAATTACGTTAATGGGTTAGGGATTGGGAAGGTTAAATTTAGAGGAAGTGAACCCACATTTGCTTGGAAGGAGAGAGGAAATCAATTTTTGAAAAGAAAAAAAACAGTTCACTCGTCCGAGAATCGAACTTAGATCTCCCCGTCCCTGACAGTCTAGTTCTACATGAATAAGTGCGTTAGCTAACTACGCCACAAAGGCAGATATTACAACCCCACCTCTTCTTACAAAACCAATGTTATACAAATAGATTTTATCTAATCAAGAAAACAATAAGAATGCAAATTATTTATAAGCTAAACAGAATCAAGCCTACTCTATAAAAAAAAAACTTTTGACATACATCATGCAAATATATCACAGGGAACATTTTAAATAACTCAGATTTGAAGATAGTAGTAGTAATAAAGTGAAAAACAATTAGTGTCAAGTCAAGGGTTTTACCTGAACAGGACATAAATGGGGTAAGGGAAGGGGGGGTAGCTGGACTTACACAAAAAAGATGGAAAGATAGACAATGCCAAAAGGTGGTTGGGGAGGAGAGGGAGAGGTGGTTCGGATAACAAGACCCATCTAGCTGAACTTTTTCAACAGTTTAGGCATGATTTAATTTAAAAATACAAAATTTTGTTTAAATCATTGTATTATAAATATTCATCGTGTATGATAGAACATTATCTTATTCTATATAACAGTATAACTTCAAAACTATATTCTTGTATTTAGTGTTTGATTTAATTTTAATTTAATCAAGATTATGTCTTATTGTAACTAAGTAAATATTAACTTGTAATATTTTTTATGAATATAGTTCATATTAAATTTACAAGTTAAATAGTATGCAAAAAACAGCATGTTTTTATTATGTATAGTTTTCGAGAAAACTGCTATACAACTTTATCGTCCTTATACAGTAGGAGTCCATCCAAATATATATATCTCGAGTTTAAAATTATTACTCGTAGTCTTCAGACATTTTGTCTAGAACGTTAATGGAGAGGTTTAAAACAAGACGCTTTCCGCTTTGTTCTTACAAGATGTCTTGAAGACAGTGGCGGCTCGTGTATAGACACTGCCGAACTGCAGCACCCCCTATTTCCATTTGATATTATCGATCAAATTTAATATAATGAGTCATTTTTTATATAATTCTTTATTTATTTTTGTAGTACAATATATATTACATTCCTTAAGCTTAATGCCAGTACTTCAGTAGCTATCCCCCAGTTTATGAAAAAGATACAAAAATCTTTGTATGGAACTGTGCGCTTCACAGTTCCAGCGTCGTGGTGTTTGACTGTTGTGCGCATGCGCACATAGGAGGGGAGTGGAGAGGAAGGAGGTACTGCCAGGTAGATAGAGCACTGTTGCTCTCGCAGTGCCGACTCTAGCGTGATGGTGGAAGAAAGTTTTCTTTTTACTCAGCGTGTGTTGTGCTTAAAAACCGTGTACCATATTCTTGAATGTGATAAAGTGTAGAAGAGCGTAGAGTTAGATTATTACTCTGCTTCCAGCTATTCTATTTGATTCTTTTTTCTTTTCGGTTCTTTTATTTAACATAAAAACTAAATGCGCTAGCAGTACTTTCAATGGAGAAAAATCTTCTCAGTTCTCATCCAGAAATTAAGGAGAAAAATTATTGAACTTTTTGCGCAAATTAAAACAAGAAGAATGGATTTTTTTTGTTAAGTTTTTATCAAGTTCCTGAATAAATTTTCTTTCTATACATGTTTTTTCCTTTCACACAATTTTAAAACAAAGGCTAAAAAAAAAAATCTGGAGCAGCACCCCCACTAATTTTAGCTACGAGCCGCCACTGCTTGTAGATTAACCTGAGATGTTTCAATCATAGCGAGTCACTTGCCATAGAGCAGTCATACCACCTTCACGCTTATTACGGCCTGTGGCGCTATTCTCGGTATTTCAAACTGGACTAGTCACTTGCTACAGTGGTCGTACCAACCCTACGTTCACATAGTTTATCACAACTTGTGGATCTATTTTCGGTATTTCCAATTTGAGAAGGCATTACTGATGGACCGCGTCGGAGAGCACGGGGGCCAAGGTGACAATCTCTTCTGATCTGGTTCTCCGGTGAATGGGAGGTCGGAATTCGAATCCAAGCCGGGTGTGCTAGGTTTAATGATGGTTTTATATACACAATTTCCTTCATGTAAATGACCGGACGTTACCTTTAAAATCTTCCTTCCTCATTACTAACTTATTAGTGTAAAATACAAGGATATCCTGGGCGGATATTAGGACATGGTGCGCATTCTTTGTATAAGGTGAGAGTTTAGGGGATGCGAATTAAGGGCGGTGTTTTTGCAGTTTTTATATAACTTTTTTTTTTGTCAAAATAAATCAAATATTGCTTCAGTGTAAACTTAATAGTTTAATTTGCTTCACATACCAACAGTTGTTGAATATCTGTCATTAGCACAGCGACATTAGATGACAAACTTTTTTTTTAATGTAAAGAAATAGGTGTCATTAATTTCCAGAATACCCTTGACAAATATTTAAGAAATGTTGAGGTCACCATGTGTAGAAAGTTAAATTCTATGTTTCTACTGGATAAATATTTTATTTATTTAGGCTTAAAAAAAAGGGTTGCTATAAAAACTGCAAAAACACCTTTTTTTCACGTCTCTTACACTCCCACCTTAAGTTGTTTTAATAGTTTTTATTAATATGACCCCAGCATTCAAACAACCGTTATTCGATATGTGCTTGTACTGTCCGTTAGTTAAAATTATTATTATTATTATTAGCACCGCGTCTTACTACCCGTTCGGGTTATACGCACTTACGCTAATGTGTAATGGTAGGGTGATTGTGAGATGAAATGGAGGACCTACAGTTTAACGTGGAATCCGAACCACGGTGGAGGCCTGGCATTCCCCACATTCACAAGATGTCTTGTCAGAGGTGAAGGAAGGGTCTGGTAATCAGATAAATCTGTGCCAGGACCGAGGATTGAACCCCGGACCCCCAGTACAGAAGTCTGACACCTCACCCCTAGACCGCCAGGTCACCGGTTAGTTAAAAGATGCTCTAATATAAATTAAACTAATGGATGTTTAGTGGGTATGGGAGGGAAAAACATCTTCGGACGTAATTAATGTTGAGCGAGTGGAATATCCGTATGCGTACAGTAGCCGCATGGCTTCTTTGGTGCTGACTGACAGCTCACAGCTGACAGCTAAAAGCTTTGAAAAGCTACCAGACCAAATTATGTATCCCTACGACCGAACCATATGATCTACAAAAACATGTGTTTAACAGCTGTCACTTCTGACGGTCAAAATTTAGGTATTATACCTAAATGTTGATTGTCTGCAGTCAGCTGTGAACTGTCAGTCAGCACCAAAGAAGCCATGGGGCTACTGTACATCAAATCGCATTATCGCAAAACAAACAAATAAAACAAAGAGTAAGAGTTAATTAACAAGCTTCTAATCAAGGGACCACAATGAAATTGATGTAATTTGATTTGTCAGATTAATACAATAACTGATAAAGTTCCGAAATGTTTTTTTTTTCAACAACAACAAAAATGAATGTATAGAAGAAACTACATGGGTAATCCAACGTTTGGTTTTTGATTTATTAAGCCACTGTACGTCAAATCACATTTCGACGGCGGAATTTTAATTGAACTCATCTGACTGGAAGAGTTAATACAGATTATAATGGAATGTCTTTTTTTTTTTGTTAAAAAAAACCATGTAAATTTCCTTTTTTAAACGTAAGCCTATAGGAAATTAATTCTCTCTTTATCTTGTCATTTTTTCTACTGAAAAGAAATCGTTTTAAAACATGAACGCTTCTGTCACTTTTTTTTTAGCAACGCGTCTTACTACCCGTTCGAGTTATACGCTTATGTGATAATTACGCTAATGGTTTTAGGGATTAGGAAGGTTATATTTATTGTAAGTGTACTCACATTTACATGGAGATATTGTGGAAAACTATTTTGGAAAAAAACACACTCAACCTATCAGACCGAGATTCGAACCTGGATCTCCCCGTCATCGGCAGTGTAGTCTACTGGCGAGAGTAGCACCTTAGACCATACTGCCACCGAAGCAGGTTGTCACTTATTTTATTCAGCATTATGAAAATAAAAAGTGATAAAGGTGTTTACCAGACACGACTAAGCGCATGTCGGAATCCAATCGTTTGAGCGATTGCTTCTGCCTGGACTCACACAATGGACTTGGTAAGAAACTTAGCGAATGTATGTATAACGATCATTGGCATGGCCGAAAAAATATCATTGGTAAAATGTGGGTTTCCCCCCCTTTAAAAGTGATAAATTAACGGCCGGGGGGAATGGATGTTGTATCCGTTATAGATTCAAGTTAGTTTATGAGTCACGTACTGATATAAGTGCATGTTAATACCTCAAATAAATGAAAATGTAATCCTTGATTTTCTTACGACTCGACTTTGGAACAACCATTTAGAAGGGGGAAAAAAAACACTTTTATTTGCGATCAAAAATGATCACTTTTTATTGGGTTATTAGTGTTATTTTCTAGGTATTGGTAGTGTCTATAAAAAGTGAAAGCTGTAGTTCATATAACTTGACGTATGAATATGTTTAGTGTCAAAATACTATACCTGTTGTATATTTTCTTTGTAAAAGTTCTGCTTCAAATGTTTCTTCCTCCAAATTATATCCATTTCGGAAATAACTCTCTTTCAAACTTATCTTCCCAGTTACTCTCCATACTATATCCTCCTTGGAACGATCCTGCTTCATATTTGTCTTTTCAGTTCCTCTCTAGGTTATATCCTTTTAGGAACTATATCCTTCACCATTTCGTTCCTCTGCATCTTCCTCCTCTATATTGCCCAGGTTTGTTTTGTAATGAATGATCTCGATTTCCGGCATGTTTAACTCGGAACAGAGAGAATGAGCCGAGGAGAGGAGGGGGGAG
Organism: Timema douglasi; assembly: GCA_901482245.1. Lineage (NCBI taxonomy): Eukaryota > Metazoa > Arthropoda > Insecta > Phasmatodea > Timematidae > Timema > Timema douglasi. Next base: position 5,967 of record CABEEJ010003932.1, read on the forward strand.
GGGAAGGTTCCGGAAGTTCAGGAAATAGACTAGTCCGTCAGGCACCATGGACACAGGGAAAACAAATGGCGAGAATGGTTGGAACTAATGAGGGTTGAATTTCTGTTGAGCTCTGATCGGGAGGGTGGGGGAGGGAAGAGAAAGGGGTGGACTTGATGCGTGAAATCTACCACATCAAGGTCGAAAGACGGTGGAGGGAGGGAAGGAGGTTAAGGGTAGGAAATGTAAGAGTTTCTTACAGAGGTTTGTCTGTGTGTGTGTGTGTGTGTGTGTGTGTGTGTGTTTTGTTGGAATAAGTTGTAAGGGAAATTTCAGGGGATGTTGACCCTTGTATTCGGGAACTCGTGATAAGTAATTTCACGCGGCGTGAACACGGAACGGACTTGAAACTTCTAGACGATCGGTTTTGTATCGGTTCAAGAAGCATTCCTGTGCTCCCCCCCCCCTACAATCCCCCCACCATATCCAATCTTAAGACCAGTACAACTACACAATCTTACTTTCTCAAGTACTCGATTATATTTTAGAAAACATTCTATATTATAGTAAGAAGATGCTTTGTAATATTGGATAAAGAATGATTAGAATAGTAATTATTTTAATGATGCCTAATACATTACTTTATTTAGTTTTCAATACATTTTCAAGAATTATTTATAGTTAGACTACCCTTAAATTAATAATTATTAGAAAAAAAGTATTCAGTGTTATTGATCTGGTAGAATCTCTCTTCATTAACCCATTTTTAACCCAACGGTTTTTGCCATTTTTGAACCGTTTCAAATATTCATAAATCAGTTGGTAGTAAACATTTCTTAAGTGAATTTTTATTTCTGAAAGCCAGGAAATATAATATCCTGAAACCATTTTTTTTAACTTAATAAGGAGAATAATAAATTGATAAGAATAATAACGAGTATAAAGTGAGAATCAACCTGTTATTTATTAAAATTGTTACTAAGATCTACGTTTGTCAAATTTGATAACAAAATGTAATAATGTGATAGATGACTACCTAGGTTAAATTCTTAGGTTTGTAAGGTTTTAAGATTAATTGATTAAAATGATGGTCGTATGATTCAATGATTGGATGACACAAGGTGGTTCACAATATGTGATAACGTACACTCGTTTAGAACAATATATTAATACAAACTACAGTAGCCCCATGACTTCTTTGGTGCTGACTGACAGCTTCGAAAAGTTACCAGACCAAATTATGTATCCCTAAGCCGAACCATATGATCTGCAAAAAATATGTGTTTAGCAGCTGTCACTTCTGACAGTCAAAATTTAGGTATATACCTAAATGTTGACATGTCAGAAGTCAAGTGTGAGCTGTCAGCACCAAAGAAGCCATGGGGCTACTGTACTACAACATGTATTGTATATGAATTGGGATATTTATTTTAGACAACAATTTAATAATTTGACAAATTTATTGAACAACTATTTCATATTATTATTATTCAATAATGCATTGTTATTAATAATGTGAAACACTCCTCGGATAAACATTTTAAACAAAATTGTTGCAGCAATTTGAAAAAAAATAGAATCGGTAAACGGCACTTTAATAATTTTATAATTTCGCTTTAGAGTATGAGCGTATGATTGTAACCTCTAAATATTATGTTTAAACTAAACCCATAAAACTGTTTCGGCCGTATTCTCAAAGGTGCCGGCATTATAAAAACAACTTTTTTGAGTTCAAGGGAGAATACAACATCAATATTAATTTTGATCGAGTAGTAAATAATCTTCACGGCTGCAACTTTTCTTCACGTGAGAATTTTAAAATAAAACTTCATGTCAGATATACCGGATCGCCATTGGAATAATCCGAGACTTAAAAATAGTTTCTTAATCAAATTTAATGTATTCATGGTAGAACCTATGTTTTTTGAAGACTGTCCCTTTACTTAGAAATATGGTGTCAATATTGAAAACTTAAGCTCTATGAAGCGACTTTTTATCAGTTGGTTACACCACATATAGTTTTTTAAACTTATAAAATGTTATTTATTTTGCGATCAAATTATAGATTTTCTTTTTGTCTATTTTTTATTATTATTATTTTACATATTTAGATTACTCTATGATATTAGAAAATTGAAAGTTTAATTGGCACACTTATAAAAGTATGCCATCTATCCCTATCTAGAGCAAGGTCTATCTATTTTTACTAAATATATCTAATAATTATAACATTAATAATAATGTTACAGTAGGGTTTGGCTAATTCAACATTTTCCAGTTCGAAAAATTGTATAGTATGAACCCGCCATGATTCCACGTGAAATTTCTATTTAAATCAATGGTAAAAAAAAACCATTTAATTCTAATTTTATAAGTAAATATTTAGAAATTTCGAAGCCCATACATTGTTAATTTTTTTTATAATATCAAACCTAACTTAACGGTCTTTATTAAACCACCCCATATGCTAATAATATCAAATAAAGTCGGAGTTAGCCTATTTATTGACACATAGGCGAGGAATTTTGTACCGGCGGTGAGCGGGTTGCCTAATATAGGGGATGTATTGGCTCGGCTTTCAACAATTCTTGTATTATATAATTTGATAAACCCGTTTGCGGTAATAGAAATTATGAAGAAATGACTGAACAGATTTTGACAAACGCCCACACATTTTAAAGGTTAGAAGTCCAGGATGCCAGGAAAAATAAAAGCTTTCTACAAAAATCCGATTTCCACAGAGAAATTTCAGTTTTTCAATATTTATTTAATCACCATGGAAACTTATTTCCTGCATGGCTGTAATCTCTAAATAAAATATATCTCTTTGGCAAAAAATTACAACGCAATTTTTATTTGTTGGTCCGAACACATCACAATTTTCTATTTGGTTGAATATTTATCTTTGAATGCTGGTAACAACACATCTAAATTGAGATTCCTAAACTGGGGAAACACTTATTTTTTATTAGAATGTTATCGTTAATTCGCATTTAAATCAATAATATTGAGCGTAGTTTGAAAATTAAAAGGTTAAATTGTTAATTTCTTCAAAATATTGTTTACGTTTTGTTCCACGCATGATAAAACTATATTTAAATATATTTTGGTATGTATAGTAAGAGAAGAAAACACGATAAAATGATCTTAAATAATGTTTAAAAATTGCCATTTTAACTATCTAATTTTGAGTTTTGGTGTTCATTTCTTTCGATTAATGGGTTTTTATGTTCATTTTATTCAAATTATGGGTTTGATGATCATTTTATCAAATAGTAACACAATACAAATACATAAGTTAAGCTATGTTTTCATTTTACCGCTTAAGTTTGAAGATAAGATATTTTAAACTAATATTTTGTGTAACCCATCTATCTTTTCACATTCTTATAAATACAGTAAGTTCAGTTATGTTTCCATTTTGATGATTAATTTTGAGGAAATGATATTTCAAAGTACTGCAATTTTTTGTGCAACACGTCTATATTTTCACATTCTCTCTCTCACACTTTATCCCTCTCTCCTCTTTTACACACCACTCTTTCCCTCTTCTCACAGTATTGCTTTCTCTAACACATATACATACTCTCACTATCACTCACTAGATCTCTCTCAATTACTCATTCTCAGTCTTTTATACTCCATTTATAACAACTCACACTCACTCTCTCATTTTCATACTCACCCACACACTTGCACAATCACACACTCGAACACCTCATTTTCACTATCACATTTTATCACTCTCTATCATATATTATACATAATTTGATAAACCCGTTTCCAGTAATAGAACTTACGAGGAAATGACTGAACAGATTTTGACCAACGAACACTCATTTTAAAGGTTGAAGGTCCAGGAATCCGGTAAAAACTAGTGGCCTAAAACTAAAACTCAATTTTCATATCGAATTCTCCATCTTTTTCTTCTGTGTGGGTATTGATTCATCTGTACAATCATTCTTTGTTTACATCACCACGTAAACCATTATTTGTGTATAGTTTTATATCGGTGAATAAAATATTTCTCTTTGATTAAAAATAATAGGCTAGCAGTTCAATTCTTACTTATGAGGCTTTGTGCAACAAATAGATATAGAGCTGGTACAGGGGTAGTTTTAAAATTCTCACCGTGGAGATAAAGGGGAAAATAATGGTTTTGAAACAAATCAAACACCGAAACCTAAATATCTATGTAAAGTCAGATAGTCTTTGATTATTACACTTTTAACTATAACGTCGAGTGAAGGCTTATTGTAATAATAGATCTTTTCCCGATAAAATGTTTCGAATACATTTTAGGGAAATAATCTGCATACATCGCTGCAACGATCCACAGGTTCTGATTTAAATTTGAAATTTTCATATTCTAATTTTTCCAAGGTTTTTTTATTTTGTGTTTGAATTTTTATTGTGTTTTTTATGTACTGTACCTATGCAATTATAGCATATGTGTATTTTATATAACATATATAAAATGTGTGTAATAATATATATCATATTTTGAGGTCATTGATGTATTGTGTGCCAGCTGCCTAGACACTCATGAAAATGGTTCATTTGAATTTTGGTTATCTAGAATTTTTTTTAGATATCTCTTGGACTTTAATCCAAAAAAACTTCTACTGTATTACCAACGTCATCATTAATCAATCAGACTCGCTTTTCCCCAGTCAAACTGGATGGATGTGTGACAAGCATAATAATTAAGTTTTTATCACAAACTATATAAAACCCATCTTGTTATTCGTAATATGCTGGTTACAACTACTTACTTCGATTAATAAAATTAATTAATCAATTTAATATTAATCCTGTGACCTGCTGGTCTAGGGGTAAGGTGTCAGACTTCTGTTCTGTGGTTCAATCCTCGGTCCAGGCACAGGTTTATCTGATTACCAAACCCTTCCTTCATCTCTGATAAGACATCTTGTGGATGTGGGGAATGCCAGGCCTCCACCGTGGTTCGGATTCCACGTTAAGCTGTAGGTCCTCCATTTCATCTCACAATTATCCTACCAATACACAATGGCGTATAACCCAAACGGGTAGTAAGACGCGGTGATAATAGTAATAATAATACTTCTACCTCTCAGTTTTTAATAAATGTCGCTATTTTAATACAAAAGAGAGAAAAAGTATTTGTGGTGCACCAATTAAATGTCCCAAATTCACAAATATTACATTTTTTCCCGGCTCTCCAGAGGTGCGTAGCAGTCCCGCCTCACAGGTGGACACGCGGGCTACACCGTCAGTATGACATTGTGGTTGCAAACGTCAAATAACATTATTCTTCAAAAGGTGATCTAAATACATCTAAAGTTTCACACTCCTTCAAACCCTCCAGTACCAATCCACTGGACTCCAAGATTGAATTGACAGCACCGGCAACTCTCGTGGCGAAATTAAACGTGTTTTATTGAAACCAAACGCAGCAGTTTGAGTAGGTCTCCGGACACCCCCCCCCTCCCCCCTCCCCGACTATAAAATGAGACCGCAAGAAAACTTGATGTCATGAAAAGGTGTAGAATGCTGTGTTTATTGGACAGGGACGAGGGGGGAGGGGGGGCTGGTTGCATATTTAAAGTGTAATGAGGTACACTTTGTCTTTCGCCCCAAAGTCATAACATGCAAATCCTTGAGTCTGTGTGTGAAGGGTTGAATGCACAGGTCGTTCGTTGCCAACACAATAAAGCAGTGTTGTTTCGTGTCGTCGCCACATGGCGCTAGTGTTTGCCCGTCCAGTGGCGGAGAGCAAGAAAGTGGTGTAATTGTGTGTGTGTGTGTGTAAGTTATACAGCTGAGAGTGGTATTTCAGAAAAAGTTACAGTTTATTGTTGGCACTCAAACAAGCTGGCCTGTGATTGGGTGTGGGCGTATCGGACAAACATTTGTCAACGTATTTAATCAATTTTAACCCGAAAAAAAATATTTGTTTGTGTTTTTTCTCACTAGTCATACTTAATGTTTATTTTAAGAATCAAATGGTTAATTATATTAGTACATGACTTACAAACTAGCTTAAGTCTATAAAACACAAATCACCCAGTCACCAGTAACGGGGAGGTCGAGTTTTTTTTTAAAATCCAACTAGGGTGCATTGGAGGGAGGAGATTTTTTTATCACCTCGTCTTACTACCTGTTCAGGTAATACACAAATATGATAACTACTCTAATAGGTAAGGGATGAAGAGGATGGCATTTTAGAGGTAATCTACGCCTCATTCGCTTGGGAGGAGAGTCAGAAACAATTGAGGAAAAAAATACCCCCAGTAGAACCGACCGCAATTCGAACCCAGATCTCCCCATCATCAGCGATCCAGTAGATTGCAAGAGTGACGTCTTAGGTCATACGACCACAAGGACGGTTTAAAAAAAGGGTGTTTTAAATATATTTCAGGATGGGTTTTTTCCCCCATTTTTCTTAGCGTTAATGCGGGTGCACTTATTTTTAAAACAACCCTCTTCCCCCCTACCTTACATATCGAAGCGTTAATAGCTAAGGACTACATTTACATACACCAAACGGGTCAATAGCCCTATCAGCCTGCGCAGATGACTAAATTAGCATCCGCAACTCCTTCACAGTTGCATGACCTCAATCCACATCCGTTTCCGCTAACATCCTCCGGTATGCGAATTCACGGCTATTGTAATATTTCACGACAGTGGTAACCACAACACCAGTTAATATATAACACAATAATTCACAGTTTAATCCATTAAATGAATAGCGGTATAATTTTATTCGATCATTTAAACATGTGAGGGGTGTTTTAGAAATAATATTGCTATAGCAACATAAATATATTGTATTTTAGTTGCTATGCATAGCACAGCAAGCACGTGTACACAATTATGTGGAAAATAAATATTGTTTGTGCTCATCATTCAATTGTTTTTTTATCTGCAATATTTTATTTGTATTTTTTTTAAATATAAAACGATAGAACAATCAAAATTAAAATAATGTTATGTGTCTAGCTCTTTCCAAAGTTTTACTGAGGGAATCTGCTAAGGGCCCTAGCTATCATGTCATCCACTTCGGTGGTCACATGGTCTAAGGCGTCACTCTCTCGAAATACAGGCCTACCGATGATGGAGAAATGGGGGTTCGAATCCCGTTCGAGTGTACTAAAGGTGGTTTTACCAAAATTGTTTTCAATTCTCTCTGCGCGCAAATTCGGGTACACTTCCTCTAAACTAATCCTTCCTCATACTCAACACACTAGCGTAATTAGTACATATACGTATAACTTTAAATGGTAGTAAGACGTGGTGCTAAATAAATAAATACAATACTTGTTAAGGGGGAGATCGGGTTTCGAATCCCAGTCGGGTGAAATGAAGGTCGTTTCTCCTAAATGATTGCATACTAATGTTGTGACTGATTGCCTATTAATAGTAATAATAATACTTAGCACCACGTCTTACTACCCGTTCGGGTTATACGCTTAATTACTAATTACGCTAATGGGTTAGGAATTGGGAACGTTGAATAGGAAAGAACTAAACTCGCATTATCGTGGAGGGAGAGTGAAAAACAATTTTGGGAAAACCACCCCAATTTCACCCGAGAGAGATTCGAACTTCGATCTCCCCATCCTAGGCAGACTAGGACAACACGAAACTGGTACGTTAGCTAACTAACTATGCCATCGAGGCGGCTCCTATTAATAGAAGATAGGAGCAAATACGTTTAATAATCGCGTGATATGCACCTTTTTATAACTGACTAACAAAGTCGGTGACCCGGTGGTCTAGGGGGTAAGGTGTCATACTTCTGTGTTAGAGGTCCGGGGTTCAATCCTCGGCACCGGCACAGATTATCTGATTACCAAACCCTTCCTTCGCCTCTGACAAGACGTATATTAATCACAACTTGTGAATGTGTGGAATGCCAGGCCTACACCGTGGTTCGGATCTCACGTTAAACTGTAAGACCGCCATTTCTTCTCACAATCACCCTACCATTACACATTAGCGTAAGTGCGTGTAACCCGAACGGGTAGTAAGACACGTTGCTAATAATAATAATAATAATAATAATAATAATAATAATACAACTGACAAGGAATGGTGTATACAATAGTTAACAACATAACTATCAGATGGATATCTATAAACATCGCCATGGTTAGATTACTCTCAATACTGGATATGCCTAGGCCAAGCAGCTGTCTTATTTTTAACCACGTCCTCTGCAGAAGTGCCGGACATAACTGAACTGCTAATCAGTTTATCCTCCTGGATGAACTTCGGTTCGTGAACCGGTCGTTCACACCCATTTGGAATCTATATTCCTACAGAACAGAATCAATAATTGTCTCAACCTAAGGATGCCATATCGTAAGTTAGGGCGTCCGTTCATTTCTAGTTCTTAGTGTGCTTTCTATATTTTGCCTACAGTATTTTACATATGACGGAGGTGGGGGGGGGGGGGGCCAACTTTTAACCCAAACACACCTACTGCCCCCCCCTTTCCCCCCCGCCTCCTCTCCACACCTCAATTGCTACA
>CABEEJ010003932.1:14503-45030 GCA_901482245.1 Timema douglasi
TTTTTTTTTTTTTAAAAAGTGTTGGCTTGGGTCCTTAAAGGCGTTCATCATATCAAGATCAACTCAGCTCTCACGAGGTGTGGGAGTAAAAAGGAAAAGACCAAGATATGCCAGAAATGTGTGCAGTGCAATCGTATTTGAACGATTACTCAAAATTTTACGCGGCGACGATGGGGGGACAAAGCGAGAAAGTCCCTTGTTAATAACAACAGTATGTCTGTATTATGACAGAATGAAGTTTTGTGCACAATGCTTATCTGTGAAGCCATTCTAAAATGGTAAAAAAAACGCACTTTTAAATACAGTTTTTATCAAAATATCGTTTGATATTGCATCAATGTTCAGTATCAGGAAATCTATTAACTCTTTATCTCCATTAATGTTTAATCAGAAATAATCCATATGCAATAGTGTTGGTGTAAATTTACGATGTCTAGCCGAGTGTATCATGAGGGTTTGGGGTACAAGAGTTATCCTGTAAAACGGGTGTAACTTGACTTTCCTCCTTTTTCCCTTGTAGCTTTCATATGTTAGTCACTTTTTGGCTTCATACACTGTGCATCCACGCAAATGTGACTTACATTTCCTCTAAAATATATCTTACCCATCCCCGTCTCATTAACATATATATATGCGGATAGCCTGGATAAAATGAGGGTATCCCCCTCACCGTGATTAATTAACGTCTGGTGGGGGAGGGGTTGGATATTGTGTATATTCTAGATTTAAGTTAGGTTCTACTTCTAAGTCGTGTAGGTACCGATATAATCAGCTGGTTCGGAAAGTGCACGATAAATTTCTCAAATAAATTAAAATGAAATGATAGCCTGAACAGTTAGAAATACACAATGCACACACAATTTTTTTTTAACAAAACAACACACAAACACTAAAGCCGGGTCCACACTCTTACCAGATCCTAGACGCGTATCTTTAACGTGTTGGTTCTGAAGGGATCTTGTATCCTCGACGCGTATCTTTAACGTGTCGGTTCGGAAGGGATCCTGTATCCTCGACGCGTATCTTGAACGTGTCGGTTCGGAAGGGATCCTGTATCCTGATCATGAGAGAGATACGCGTATCAGATCGCTGTGTCCCATTTCTAGTCGGTATTTCACATCAAAGGGAGATACAGGGGGTGAGGATATGACATGGTTCGAACCAAACACTGTCAGGAACACACGGATGATGGGAATTATGGGTAATATCAGTGATCGCGACGGAACGAGGATAGTATCGGTTGAAATTTTGTCTCGACGATGCCCGTGTTTGTCGTCATCCACTCTAGCTAGCCCTGATCGCCACGGAGATACGATACGAGGATATTGTACATAAGTAGACCTGGCTAAAAATTTCACCTCAGGGTTGCCACTATTTGATTACTACCTTGTGTTTTCAAAGTTTCCCAGAAGGAATTTCCATTTTCCCAGACAGTTTATATTAAAGAAAAGAATAGTGGCATTTAATGCTCTTTTTTTTTTAACTAACTGGCTAATGTGAATACTATATATGAGCTCTGAGGGAAATTATTAATGAATATTAAGAAACTAAGTTGTCATTCTCTTGTTTTCGTGTGGTCAATCTTCCCTTTATGTATAAGACTAATTTCGCAACGCTGGTTCGTCGATGTTGCCAGTAGCTCCAGACATAACCGAGAGCGAGGAGATTTGGCAACAGTTAACTGAGACCACGAGAGAGAAGATAAAGCTTTTCTCCATAAGACCTGAAGTTCCCTCGGCAGTGATATTGGGTGTAGCTTATGTTTAAAACAAGACGACTTAAGATTGACGGGGAAATACATCTTCTGTCACTTCACAACCCTTGTTTGAAGGGAAATAAGACATGTTTGAATTAGTGTGCTTAATTCTTCAATTAATATTTTCGTCTACTCAAAGATCTACAATTTTTCACTTTTTAGTTAAATTTCCAAATTAAGAAATATCCCAGTATTTTTCCTGGATTTTGTAAACTTCGCTGTGTTTTCCCGGTTTTCCAGATGCGTAACAACCTCGCACATATACCGTTCTTCCTCCGACGTGTCGTAAGCGATGACAAACGCGAGTGAGCGAACGAAGCGCCTCGCCGCTGAATACTCCCTGGCGGTGCTAGTTCATTGAATGTCAATATCTCTCTAATGTCCTATTGATTCCCATTTCAGTGGTCCTGTCAATGTCCCGAGCCAACAGAGAGGTCCTCTTACCCTCCTCCCCCCCTTTCCATAACACGGTCGGACGACTTACAATTGATTCTTCATGCGGCGACACTTCGATCGAGTGCAAATAAACAGAGAAGCATGGTTAGATGATTTGTTTTGATCTCGTCAGTCAGTGACGAGTTTTGAGAACATAGTTTGATTTAATATTCTTTGTATATTTATTTGAGGGATTTAACGCACACTTTGTGAATAGATTGATTATATCGGCACACGAATTGCAAATAAAATTAAATCTAGAATAGACACACACATGGTCAAGGGCGTAGAAAGAGGGAATCAGGGGAGTCCGGACCCCTCCCCACATATGGAGTTTGATGAGTGTCCATGTATACGTATGAAATATTTTATTTGCTAAAATTATATTATTATTATTATTATTATTACCGCGTCTTACTACCCGTTCGGGTTATACGCACTTACGCTAATGTGTAATGATAGGGTGATTGAGAGATGAAATGGAGGACCTACAGTTTAACGTGGAATCCGAACCACGGTGGAGGCCTGGCATTCCTCACATTCACAAGATGTCTTGTCAGAGGTGAAGGAAGGGTTTGGTAATCAGCTAAATCTTTGCCGGGACCGAGGATTGAACCCCGGCCGCCAGCAAAGAAGTCTAACACCTTACCCCTAGACCGCCAGGTCACCAACCTAAAATTACAGCTACCCACATTATTCCGCTATGACGGGAAACGAACCCGGGATCCTTAATTCAATAATCAGGCACGCTACCGACTGGAATAGAATGTCAGACTTGATATTATAAATGATTTGAGAGTACACTCCATACACTCGGAAACACCGTAGTTTTACCATGACTTAAACCATTATGCCCCTACCTTAATAAGCCAAACTTTGTTGACCTCTGATCGGAGGGATAAGTCAAGGAAATGCACTTGCATTAGCATAGAAATGGAGGGAGGAAAGCCAAATTGAAAAACAAATGTGTTGGAACAACCTCATTGCACGCATGTCCGAAATTCGAGTAGCATCCTCGCCATCAAAGGCATCCCGGTACAAGGTGACCTTTGACCGCTAGGTCAATGTTGTGGTCGGCCTAAAGCCCTTGATGGAAAGTCAAGTCAAGTGCATCGTGGCAAGGATTAAGTGCCAAACAGTCTCGTCTTTGTATAATACACTTGAACGTACAAAGTAATTTTAGAAACTTAGTAGAATACAACCAGTGTTCTAAAAAAAACTGTAGTGGTTCTACGTGGCCACTTTGCTACGTAGAATATGTTGGGTGACTTAATACGAAATATTGTCAACCCCATTCCATCGTATTCATATGAAGATAGTTTGGCGTGTTATCATAGTTTAGTTCATAAATCGTGTGATAATATATACAAATATATTGACATGAATTCAATTTTTTTTTATGAATTTATAAATATTTATTTCAATAAATAAAACGAAAAATCTCAGTTTCAAAATATGAGTATATAATTTATTTGTTTTAGAAAGTAATAAATTGTCCATAAAACTAAACAAAAAAATTAAAGACAATAAAACATATAAAAAAAAAGTTAATTCTAAATTTTCCTAAAAGGTTACATTTTAATAATTTACATAAACATTAGAGACTTCAAAAAATGTAATAAATAATAGGTTAACTATAATATTTTTTCATTTTATTTAGTAATTATGTGACCATATTGCAAATATTATTATTGGACGGTTATAATATAACTTGTTAAAAAGTACTCAAGATATTTTGGAATTGTGTGTACACAGAAGGAAAACGTACATTGGGATTTTTTTTTTTCCTCTTTTTTCGATTTTTCTTTCTAACACACCACTTCAATCCTTGGCTTAGCCACCCCGAACCCCTGCCCCTCTTTCCTACATCCTTTTCTGCCAACCCCGGATAACGACGGATTCGTGATGTTCTTTTGGTTTTTGAGAATACACGTCAAATCATTTCACCGGATATAGTTAAAGATAGATTTCTGAGCGCTAACTTTTTTAGGGGGGGGGGGGNTTGAAATGGCTTTTTTTTTAATTTAAATGCTGCTCTTCCTCCGCGTAAATATGAACACGTTTCCTCTAAATTCTATCTTCTTCACCCCTGCCCCCGTTAGTGTAAATATACGGATAGTTTGGATGGGTAGTAACACACACACACAAATAAACACGTGTTTTACCGACAGTGCCTACTTTGTGAATCCAAAGCTATTTTGCTAATCGGGTTGCATCTTAACTTAACGCACTTAAGCACAATCCGCGCTGTCACACTTAGACGCCAATGTACGAAGTAGAAAGAGAATAAAATGATCAGCTCACCATAGGAGGACACTAGTTTATCTGTTGATAACATTCCACCTCTTCCACTGACGAATATACACATCCACATCTAATATTTGCGCCTGGACAATATTGACCTATAGTTCAAAACTGCATTTTTCTGCACAAACAAATTCTTCCAGAGACTTTTTTTAATCTACATCTAGGCAGGAAAGCGTGTAACCCGAATGGGTAGTAAGACGCAGTGCTAAATAATAATAATAATAACATCTAGGCAGGAAGGTTCCTACGAGCCATTTTCGTGAATAAACCAAATTGCCTAAAACAGGCTTGCAAATAAGCACAGAATATTTAGAGGCCCATAAAAAAAATCTACAGGCCACTTATCTTACCCAATTTAACTGCTTATATCCAGGCCGGCGTGATTTGTTGACAACCCAGTTTTTAATACATTCTGTTGTTGCCAATGATTAAATGAAAGAAAACTCAAATCAACAAATTATCGTCTGGCTACAATATTCAATATTCAATATACACAAACCTTTGAAATTCATCAATACATTTATCTAAGAAAGGCAATGAAACCAATTTTACCTTTAATCTAATAACGATATCACGCCTTTTTCAAAATTCGGTAATTTCCAAATCGTCAGTATTTTTAAACAAAAAATAGACCTGAACTTCTTTAAAGTAAAAAAAAACATTTAATGCAAACTGCAACAAGGTTAATTATCAATCTCGTGTTTCAAAACAGTATTATTTTTAATACAAGCAACGCTACTCACGATTCCAACGACAGTCACCCAACGCAGGGCTACCAGACGTGCGTCGGTTCACGGAGAAAATACGCCAAGTCCGAGCTAATACGTCAGTGTTATTGGAATATTAGCCGCCCACGGAAATAATTTATAATCCCGGGGCGTTTGGACTTCTGCTAATTTGCATCCCTGACCTAAGATGTAAACGATATTTTTTAATGAGTTAAAAAAAACTTCTTAAGGATAAAAAAACTGTGACAGCGTGGGCCTATTTTTTTGGGTCATTTAAGAATTAAATGTTTCTTTGATATATATTTAAAACTCACCGAATGAAACGTAAATTTATTAATGAGAAGAATCTTATCTTGACGTTCCATGACGTCACCGGTAGACAGTCCTTAATAGAGATTTTCTTTAATCAAAAACACAAAATGTAATGAAGCATAGCCAAAGATAGGGTATTGGTTACAAAGTTAAGGACAATATTTCTTACAAGGTGATATATTTTTTTTAAGATAAGGGAAAGACGGAGAAATTCTGAAGGCCGACATTTCTTCCGGCTGAGAAGTCACGATATGAGTATTCGTGCCCTCTTCTTTCTGATTGGTCGAACTCGGCTTCACATTGGACCTTCTTTAGGCACGACGTTGCCAACCCATTGATCTGTCGCCAGCAAAACAAATTACATCCTCTTTTTTTTCTAGTGTGACGTCTGGTTCTTTGCGGGTCTGTGTACGTAGGAGGAGGTTTGGTAGGATTATGGGGTTGGGGGTGGGGGTGGGGTTGAAGTAATGTGCGGTTGAGGTATGACCTCTTAAGGGCACCGCCTATCAGAACGCCACAAAATCTAGAAATGCCACATTATTAAAGAAGTGGGTTGTGATTTCAAAATTTGGATCATGTTGAAATTTTAAGTCTTTAGTTTGCAGAAACACTATACAAAAGAGCATACATGAAATAATATTAACTGTTACAGAACGATTGAGAAAATAAGATAATCTGTGTTCACCAAATAAAATAACAATCAATTTCACATTTCAAAACCTCTAATATATAATATTCTTGGTGACCTGGTGGTCTAGGGGTAAGGTGTCAGGTTTCTGTGCTGGAGTCCGGGGTTCAATCCTCGGTCCCGGCACGGATTTATCTGATCACCAAACCCTTCCCTCACCTCTGACAAGACATCTTGTGAATGTGGGGAATGCCAGGCCTCCACCGTGGTTCGGACTGTAGGTCCTCCATTTAATCTCACAATCACCCTACCATTACACATTAGCGTAAGTGCGTATAACCCTAACGGGTAGTAAGACGCGATACGAATAATAATAATAAACTACAGATCAGAAATTATTGGTTTTATAAAAATATGTTTCAAATAAAAGATTTTTATGTTTAGTAGTGCTACAGATTTACGATGGTAAGTTATTTTAAAACTAAGATAGTTGTAGGGATATGAAAAAAATTGGAAATTTCTGCTTACGTAAAGTACTCTCAAAGTCATTTTCATTGGAAGATAAGAAATCCCATTTTGTTTGAAATTTAAAACATTGCCTGGATAGCAAATTTAATAAAATTCTTAGAAAAGATCTCGAGAAAATCAATTTTTTATTTATTTTTTTTGCCTTAATTTTAGGGTTAGCTATCTAATTCCAAAAATTCCTCAGTGAACTCTAAAAAACCCATAAATACCACGTTCTAGCCCGATCGGTAAAATGGTTTCGGTCCTAGCCCAAGATACAGACAGACAGACGGTATTGCGAAAACAACTTTTTCAATTTTAAGGGGTCATGAAACGTCAACATTTATCAAAATCTCGAGTTCAATTTCTTTGACGATCACAATACAATACTTATCTCTCCAAGGGGTCAATAAAAAATAAAAAGAATCAACGATTCGCTTTACGACAACGATCTGGAACCTTACATGTCGTAATACAAGGGTACATACACCCTTATTTTTAAAATGAATCGTCCTACAAACAGAAACAAACACATAAACATAGAAGATGATTTTTTCTGAACGTTTCCCGTGAGAAGCTCACCGCCCCCTTTGTTCCTAGCCGAGGTGAAACTGGGAAATAGCACGTTCCATCGACTGGCAGGATACCAAACCCACATACCCCCCCTTCCTCGGAGATAGGAAATCAATGGGTACAAGGAAATACGAAGGTGTTTGTTTTCTCTGCGGGCTCTCACAAAATATCGGGAGAAAGGGTTCGACACCTTTAGCTAAGTAGGAAGCGTGTCCACCATTCGAACTAAGAGTCTCACCTTCGATTCTTGGCATGACCGGGAAATAAAATTTGATGGAATTGTAAGATATACTCGTTCAAAATTATGAACTAACGGCTGGAGTACAAAGTGCTAAACCTCTTCAAGGAATAAGACCGTTTGTAAGTTGTGTGCTGATTTAATAGGCCGGTTCGGAAAGTGCAGGCTAAACATTTAAAACAATTTTCAAAAAGAGTTGAGGAAATATTTAAAAAAATATTACTTAGCACCACATCTTACTACCCGTTCGGGTTATACGCTTTAAGTACTAATTACGCTAATGTATTAGGAATTGGGAAGGTTGAATTAGAGGAAGTGAACCCTCAATTGCGTGGAGGGAAAGTGGAAAACCGTTTAGGAAAAAACCACCCCCAGTTCACCCGACCGAGATTCTAACCTCGATCTACCCGTCCTCAGCAGTCGAGCTCAACACGACAAGCGCGTTAGCCAACTACGCCACCGAGGTGGGTGAGGAAATATTTCTATAGTAACAGTTCACATGCAATGAGTAGGTGGATTAAACGTCGAGATCATCTAGTCTAGTTTTTTTTTTAAAGATGGCGAGACCGGAGCTTGCATTCAAGGTCAGGTGTATTGAAGGTGGTTATTTCCTAAATAGTTTTCCATTCTCCTCGCACGTAAACATGGATACATTTCGTCTACATTCTACCTCTCTACTCTTTAATGCATTTGTGATCCAACCAAACGTTGAGAAAACATCAGATTGTTCAAAAAATTTTACTTTCATCTTATAACTACATATAGTTATAAGATGAAAGTAATATTTTTGAACAATATTATAGCTATATATATATATATATATATATATATATATATATTAAAAAGTATATATACAAATATATGTATTTATAAGATGAAAGTAATAATTTTTTAACAATCTGATGTTATATCTATATGGAAATCCAAACTAGATGAGCTTGAGGTTTAATCTGTGTTCTCGCTAACTTATATACATAGAGAAAGTAAAGTTAGAGAAAAAGAGAAAATAAAAGGAAAGAGCAAAAGAAAGATATAAAATAAGAACTAGGAGAAAAGAGAGAGAAAATGAGAGTAAAAAGAGAGTGAGAGAAAGAGTTAAAATTAGAGAAAGAAAAAGAGAAAAGAGAAAGATAGTGAGAAAGAGTGGGGGAACGTTAGTCAGCGAGCGAGAAAGAATGGCGTCGTTAGGTGCCCTTAAAGAAACTCTTGGAACGTCGGTGCATCAAGAAGAGAACCATCACGCCCCTTCCCATTTCTCCTCCCGGGAGCAACGCCCACAAATTATTATTCTTTCATCGTGTCAGCCAGGAATTCAAGACGTCGCGACGTCTTTTCCCTCGCTTCTTTCGACACCATACGGCATGCCGGCACTTGGGAGTGGAAACACAAGCACCGTATTCAGGGGTGCAAACATTTAGCGCCATATTTAGCGGAGGGGAAGAAACCTTTATCGCCGTATTTAGGGGAGGGGAAGAAACATTTATCACCGTATTCAGGGGAGGGGAGGAAACCTTTATAACCGTATTCAGGGGAGGGGAAGAAACATTTATCACCGTATTCAGGGGAGGACATCTTTAGTGCCATGATCAGCGGAGGGGAAGAAACCTTTATCACCGTAATTCATGGGAGGGGAAGAAACCTTTATCACCGTATTCAGGGGAGGGGAAGAAACCTTTATAACCGTGTTCAGGGGAGGGGAAGAAACCTTTATCACCGTATTCAGGGGAGGGGAAGAAACCTTTATCACCGTATTCAGGGGAGGGGAAGAAACCTTTATCGCCGTATTGAGGGGAAGAAACCTTTATAACCGTATTCAGCGGAGGGGAAGAAACCTTTATCGCCTAATTCAGGTGTTTAAAAAACTGTTATCGTCGTACTCACGTCAGTCTGATAAACTATCAATGCTGATAAACGTGTTAAAAGATAAATAAACACAATAAATGAGAAAAACATTCAACCGTGGCCCCCAACCATACTATTCGGACAACAGAACTCTCAACTAAAGAGTATGTAGATAATCAAGGTTCACCTTTTTAGAAATAGAGGTCACCTTCAAAGTGCGATTGGGGATTTTATCCATCCATAACATTATTTTTTTTGTAATTGCATACATACAATAAGTAAAATACTATAGAACTACTTTATCATTAGTATGAAATCCTATTCACACTTACTGTGGCCCCGCTGACTAAACGCCAAGCTCATCTAGTTTAGATTTACGGTGACGGAATGATTGGTTTTAGAATCCCTGCCGGGTGCATTAAAAGGGTTTTTATATTAACGGTTTCCCACTTTACATTCATTCAAATGCGTTTACACTTCCTCTATATTATACATTTCCAATCCTTACTGCATTAGTGAGATTAAATGCTTACACCCCGAACGGGTAGTAAGATTAAAAGTAAAGTACTCTATCTTAACTAAGATTGAAGAACCGCCAATGTAGAGTTTAACTCCCTACGGATACCCTTTCCCTTTATGGTCAATCAAGTGACGAACAAAAATGGAAACGAAAAATTGAGTAAAAAGAGATGAAGAAAATAATAGTAGAAAGATAATGGATGTAGACAGCTTCAATTTGTCTATGTCAAAAATAAAAATCGATAAAATACTCCCCCTTTTAAAACCCATTAATGAGGGGGTAAAAAATTTGTTTTTAAATGTTCTCACTAATATGAGGTATGCTATTCTTCATTTTGAGTTAAAACTTCAAAAAGTGGATTCTCGCACGATTTTGTTATAAGTTTACCATTAGTCTCTCATGCGTCATTCGCATGTCAATTTATCATCATGTTTTAATGGTGTCTTTTCCACTAACTTGTCAAGTTGTTAACACCGTTTTAGGTTTAGATCGGGGGGACGCAAAACTATTCTAGCCAATATTTACTATATATTATTAATCTAAAAGCTCACAATCTCTAATAATTAACCCACCTCGGTGGCGTGGTTAGCTAAACGCACTACTCACGCAGTAGACTAGACTTCCGAGGACGGGGAGATCAAGGTTCGAATCTCGATCGGATAAACTGCGAGTGATTTTCTCTAAATAGTTTGCCACTCTCCCTCCTCGCAATCGCGGGTAAACTTCCTCTAAATCCAACCTTCCCAATTCTTAACCCGTCAGAGTAATTAGTACTTAACCGTATAATCCGAATGGGTAGTAAGATGCGGTGCTAAGATTTATAATTATTATTAATCTAATAAGTAAGGTATTTTTAAAGACACTATTTATTAAAACACTCTTTAATCTGTGAAGCAATGGGTCAAACCCAGCCTCGCTAGGGCAAATGAAAAGCTACATTAATAAAGAAATAGCAACTCCGGTCTAGAAAATTGAGATTAACGGCGGGAAGGTTCGTTGTGCTGACCACCTTACAGCCTCTATCAGCAAATGTTGGTACTATCTTCGCCAACAGACGGCAACCGTTCGGTTTATATAGCTTCACCATGGAGTTTTTTTACAGTGGTAAAATACTTGAATGTAGAATCAAACCCAAGGCCTTTGACTTGGAGCACCGATGCTCTATCACAGAGCTTTGCATGATTCGTCCCTTGTTCACCTCTGTTAATTACCTTATCAATTATATTGTTTAAAATAATAAAATAATTTTTAATTAAATTGTATAAATTAATATTTTAATTAATAATCGGTTGTGGTTGGTTAGTTGTTTATTTGTATTAAATTTTATAATAAATATAAATTAATACGTCATGAATTACTGTAGAACTACCCATTAAGTGTATTTATAGTCTAAATTTACTTACTCCACGGTTGAAAAAATGTACCAGTTAAAAAAATCAATATATATTTGTCATTTTAAATTGTAATCTATAATAATAAAAGGAAGTGTTTGTCTGTGTGTTTGTTTGTTTGTGTGCGATGCCCAGCCAAATCGACGGCACGCAGAGATCTGAAAATCTTAACATAGGTGGACGGAAGAGGGTCCGAATGCACCTCAAAGCCGGGTTTTTAAATTTTTAACTGGCTTTTTAGTTAGTATATTTTTAACAAATTTTTGAAGAAAATATTCTTAATCTTGTTTAGAATTACGTTTCAGAGATAAAATTTACATTTGAAATCGGGCACCATGGGAGGAGGGGGGGCGTATGTAATTCTTGTACCACAGTGGGTCAAGGGCAACGCCGTGCGGGATTGCTAGTTTGTAATATTTATATATTTACCTTTTTTCTAATCATACCTTATTGGCTATGCATTTCTATAATTTCACTTATATATAACTGTAATTAAAGTATATTATATTTTAAGCAAAATTGAATCATCAGTAGAATTATGTTTTTTGTTGATAAAATTATTAGGTTAATGCATCTCGAATGGGTGAGGAGGCTTATTAGAATGAATTGTAACGTCTTTTTTTCTGTAGACAAATTTGATAACTACGTAATCATTTGCAGGCTAGTAAAATTGAACGCGAGACTTTGGGCTTTAAGTCCGGCCTACTACCCGTGTGACTAACCCTGCTAGTATACGCATAAATTACGCTCCGAGTCAGCATCGGCGGGCGCGCGGACAAAGACGTCTGTTTAGTCACGTCTTATTCGCCAGTTAATTAAATTAGGGTTAGAACGCCAAGTACGGTGTACCGAGGGAGTATTTTTCTAAATAGTTTCCCACTCTTCCTACCTAGAAAATGAGAGTACATCTTATCTGAATTTCTACCTTCCAAATCCCTACTCTCATTAGTGTAAATGCCCAAACGGGTAGTAGACTCGAAGCACCTATAAACGATTTCTAAGGACAATGAATCTTGTATTAATCTATTTTCATCAAAATGTTTATCTCACACCTTCTTTATGTATTAATTTAACAATTATTTTCTAAATGGTTTTCCACTCGTCCTTTGGACAAATACAGATACATTTCCTTTAAATTCAACCTTCCTCATCCTTAAGGCGGCCGCCTCAAATAGCGAAAGAGTATCAATCGCCGTCAGGCCACATGGTTTAAAATATAAGTCTATGTTCTTTTCTGTAACTACTTCTCTAGTTTGTATAGGCTTATACTCCATTTCGCTCTTCACCTTCAATCACCCTTTCTCATGTCAATAAGAAAGCGGGAAAAGAAAGTTGCGGAATTTATCATCTCAAGGTGAAGAGGAAATCTCGCTGCTAGTTCTCAAATCTTAAAATGTTCTGTTTTGAGCTTTTAAAAAAATTACTCTATTTGTTTAAAGAAGGTCAAATCTCGAGCCCTTTTTAATCAAACTCCGTATATATGTATAAAAACTCGATGAAATGAGCTAATGTCTCATTTTCACACATAAAATTCAAACTATAGGAATGTTAATGAGTAAGAGCCCCGTTGGATTCTTTCGACTTTATTTTGGAGTGAGCATATTTTGAAATAACGCATCGTAGAATTAATTATTTCGTGGCAACTGAACGTATGTGTGTTAATTTCTTGCTTACCTAGGCGGCCACCTTAACCTATTAGTGTAGTTAGTACATATGCGTAGAGCCCGAACTAGTAGTAAAACGCTGTCATTAGAAAAGAAAAAAAGAAAACACTCTGTAAAGCCTCATTCAGCCAAACGGATAAATCTCGTTTTCCCTTTTAAAGTTGTCTTTGAGCCCTCGAAGTAGCGAACAGAAAGAGAGAGTACCTGTCATTCAATTGTTGATTAGAAACAACAAAGACCGAATTGATTTGGGCATTGAAAAACAATTTAAAATGGACAGAGATCAATGGATTACTAAAGTGAAAAAACAAAACAAAAAGCTTATTTGGCATTTCCTTTTCCTCTCTTTACCCCTCGTTTAGTAAGGGCACGCCTTTAGCAAAAGAGGAGAGGAAATCAAATATATATATATATATTTTAATTGATTTTAATTTGGATTTTACTATAGTAAGTTTTTAGCATAAAAATATTTGCTCAGACAGCAAAAAATTCCGAGCTTATTTCCCGTTGAATAAAATAAATGATACAGTGCTATATATATATATATATAAAGCTCATAAGATCTATGAACAAAATCATATACATTGTTGAAAATAAATTAATAATAAAGCGTATAACCCGAACGGGTAGTAAGACGCGGTGCTAAATAATAATAATAAATGAATAGTATAAACTTTTACAGAAACATTGAGAAAAGAGGAAGATCTCTGTCCACCAAAAAGCATAACGACCAATTGCAACTGTCAAAGAGCTCCATAATACAATGTATACACTTATGACTCAGAAATGATTGGTTTTGTAAAAATGTATTCCAAATAAAAGATTTTAACTTTAGAATAAGTTATTTCGTATTACAAATATCTGCAAATAAATAAATAAAATTGTAAATTTCTGCTTATTTAAGGTACCCTTAAAGTAATTTTCATAGGAAAATTAGAGTTGCCATTTTTTTGGGGTAATAATTGTAATAATTCATAATACCTGGATAAAAAATTTAATCAAAATCGTTAAAGCAAATTTGGAGAGTTTTTTTTTTTTTTTGCCCTTTAATAAACTACCCTTAATCCAAACGTAAGAATCTTGTGAGCTTGACACCTTATACCCCGTGAACACCAGGGCAGAGCTTCTACTTGTTGAAAACTGTAATCGTATTCCTCCGCACACAATTGAGTCGTCAATAATTGATGAGAAGATCCGTGTGTCTGAGAGATAACTTCGTTCCTGCCGCCTCGGTCGGTCCCCACAGGGCCCATTCTCAGGCCCCTGCTCTCTCCCCCTCCCCCTCCTCACACCTGTCCCGGTTACAACAAAAGCTTCTGACATCATTAGTCACAGCTGCCAAGAAGTGCTTGTGTCCCACGCCTTCCTGCGCACCTAGTGGCAACAAAAACGTTGATATTTATTTTCGATTCTTTGAGAAAAATATTTATTTTCTTTATATAAAAAAAAAATCTGAGCTGTTTATTCTTTTATGTATCTATAAAAAAAAGAGCTATTGAATTTATATTTAAAAAAAAATCGGTTTGAGGGTTTTGTCTTACAACTGACAAATAAATTATTTTTTTAAAAAAAACTAAATTTTTATTTCTAAATATTTTGATTTTGGTAGTGAGAGCGGATGGTGTAAGCGAGCGAACGCCCGGGACGCCATGCCACCGATGTTATTTAATTTTAAAAAAAGTCAGAATTAGAGCACAACACAATACTATTGTGTTATTTTACTGACGATCATTAATTGGTATACATATTACCGGCGGATTTATACTTACAACTTTTACTCTCACAAAGTAACAGCTATAAAATAATATAGTTTCTATTTCAACTTTATTTTAAATTCTCTTGAAATAAAATGTTGGGTTTCTTTAGAATTCTCCGAGTGTAAAATTGTGTGTGTAATACACTATAATGTAACGAATTTTCTATTCAAGAAGATAAAGTGTTACTGAATTCCTTGAGTTTAGAGAAGAAAAAAAAAGGACAAGTTTATACATTGAATTTTCTACGTTAAGACAATTCCTTTGCAAAAGAAGCACACAACTGTAAGAGTGGATAGAAAATGTAAAGGGGAGAAGAAATAGTTGAAGCTAGGAAGGGGGGGAAAAACACGCTCTGTCGATTTGCTGTTTTATAACTCTAGGGTTGGTCTTCGAGCTTGGAGGATCTATATAGGAAGAGAAGATGCAGCAAAGATATCGGAAACAAAACTATTTGACGACTTGAGTAGTAGTGGCGGGCTGGAGGAAATGTATTGAAACTGTTCGTGGATCATGCATAGAGATAATAAGAAATAAAACCTTCATGCATAGAGATAATAAGAAATAAAACCTTCATGCATAGAGATAATAAGAAATAAAAACCTTCATGCATAGAGATAATAATTATTATTATTATTAGCACCACGTCTTACTACCCGTTCGGGTTATACGCAGAGATAATAATAAATAAAACCTTAATCTTGCTTCACTAAATAATGATGGGGTGGAAAATGCATAAAGATAGTAGGTAGTAATACCTCTATCATATCTCACTAGCCTGTAGTGGAGTGTACCATGCATATAGATGTAAATAACGATATCTCTATCATATCTCACTAGCCTGTAGTGGAGTGTACCATGCATATAGATGTAAATAACGATATCTCTATCATATCTCACCAGCCTGTAGTGGAGTGGACCATGCATATAGATGTAAATAAACGATATCTCTATCATATCTCACCAGCCTGTAGTAGAGTGGACCATGCATATAGATGTAAATAACGATATCTCTATCATATCTCACCAGCCTGTAGTGGAGTGGACCATGCATATAGATGTAAATAACGATATCTCTATCATATCTCACCAGCCTGTAGTGGAGTGGACCATGCATATAGATGTAAATAACGATATCTCTATCATATCTCACCAGCCTGTAGTGGAATGGACCATGCATATAGATGTAAATAACAATATCTCGATCATATCTCCCTAGCCAATGGCTAGCTGGACCATGCATAGATATAGAGTAGGCACAAACACCCAGACAAAGTCTTACTAATATAGTGGTAAGTTATGTATCGCGATAATAAGCAAAAACACATCTACCCAAACACAATGATCAATGATGGGGTGGTCCATGTATATAGATGGCATACAAAAATAATTCGGCCAAGATTCACTGACCAATGATGAGTGGTCACGGCAAAATGATGTGTCACTTTAAAATTACTAGCGTGCAAAAGATTAGGTAGGCCTATATATTTATCAGTTGATGTATTTACGTATATGTAAGAGTTTTATGAATTTAAGAGTATTTATGACCAGGTGTATGGATGTTGTTGAAGTGAAGGAAGTATGCAAGGATAGGGAAGTGTGGAGAAGTACGGAATTGTTTTTTGACCTATATGCACAGTTTATTGCCTACCTCGTAAGGGAACGGCGTGATTAGGTATGTAATATATTTATTAACCTGAACAAATTATTGATGACATTTTATGTGATTCACTAGAGCTAGTTCAAATAAATTATTATACAGTTTGGTTAAATGTGACTATCCCTCGTCCTTAATAAAGATAGCAATGTCCTTAAATATGGTCGCAGTTGAATTTTAAAGCACTACGCTAACACTTGTAGACAATCTAATAGTTTAAAAAACAATACACTTTTTTGGTGCGGTACTAGATTTAAAATGGGGTCTCCATGCCTCATAAGTTTTCCGGACCATTTAAAGTATTATTTTAGGATATATACTGTTTAGTATTGATTATCTCTTCTGTTCAGTCTCCAACCTATTAAGGTATTCTTGTTTGAGTTATATTTCATATTTAAAATCTAATCCCTGTCCTTTTTTGGGACTTTATGCCTTATATATGTGTCCTTATTACATCTCCAGCCTTTACCCTCCTTTGGACGTTCCTGTTTTATATTTGTTTCCTCATCCTCTCTCCAATCTCTGCCCTCCTTGGAACATTTTGCTTCAAATATGTCTCCTTCCTCTTCTCTCCTTTTTTTTTATCTTCTTGGTGTTTGAACCCGCCCAAAATGTACGCGCTGTTGGTCCTTCTGATTGCAAAGTGCGGGTTTGTAAAGTAGGCCAGTTTACGTTCTCTGTTCCTTGTTACCATTAAGTGCAGAATTAAGTGTTTCCAATTCTCAAACTTGAGAGGTTACTTTATTTGGAAGGGCATCCATTTTGGATGGGGAGAGAAGGATGTTGAGATATAAGGAAGTAACCTGAAAAAATAGCCACGCCGCTTTCTCAACCACCAACTCCGAACACGTTGCAACCCAACCTACAGAAGTGCTCAAGTGACCTAAGAAGTTATACTCACATCACCCTTGATTCCCGTTGACGGGAAGGGTTGTGTCTAAGTGCCAGCATTATGAACGACCTTCCTCTTAATATAATGGTCAGTGTCCCTTATTACAGGTCTAAAGGTCACGGGTTCTATTACCGGCTGGTACCTTGGATAGTTTTCCCTAAAGGGGAATTACCCCAAAGGTCACTAGGGTTTGGTTAGGTTTAAGTGTTTACACTGGTCCCACCCCCTCATACTCACTATCATCATCATCTCATCTCATCTGGACATGGAAAGAGCCTCCACGGAAAGGACAACGGTACATAAGTACTGGATAATCTTTCCACTAGTGGGCTACGAGTGATGTAGCCCAGACGCGCTATATATATATAGAATTTAAAGAGAAAATTGTAATCGTGAGGGTTTTTGACCTCGATATCATGTTGAATATTTACGTTCAATGTGCCTCCGGACCCAATCAAAGTAGATTTTACAATTATTTCTATCCCCATGTTTGTCTGTCTGTCTTTCTGTCCCGGGCCTGAAAGAGTTTGCTGGTTTTCGTTCAAACTTGATATTTAAATGTTACATTAGATATACCATCGAAACAATTATTTGATTTTGACCCTATCTTTTGAATTAAAAGTAGTTTACTCGAAAGTGATTTTTGAAAATTAAAAATTTTTGAAAGTTGCTTCTATGATTAGGTTAAAGTTGACATCTAAGGAGTGTTTTACATAACAAATAGCATCGTATACTTTTTTGTGTGTGTGGAAAATTTGATTAAGGGTAGTTTACTGATTAATGGTTTTTGAAAATTCGAACTTTCCAACTACTCGTATATAGTATTACACATGTGTTATAGGCATCCTTGTCGACAAGGTAGATCTAATATAATTTACTAAGAGGGCCTACTTCATTTCAGAGGGCAGCATAAGTTCCTATTGATCCCCCCTCCCATACACACCCCCAATAAAAACCAACGAAAACTTTCCTACACTCATGATTATATTGTCTTGTATCCATTTAAAATCTACTCAAAAGTGACACAAGCAAAATACTCGGCTTAACGTATGAACATTTGAAGGTGAATCCATAAACCGTATTTTAAATGCCATCTAAAGCGATCTTTCTGGTTCGTATAACCCCAGATATAAATATCTTCAACTTTGTACCCCAAAAATTGTTGGTGCATAATGCAAGCTATAAATTTTCTATAATTTACACCTGAAATAAATCAAATTACTTTCATACAAATTAACATAACAAATAATAGGTTTTGAATGGGGGAAAGGAGAATGAAGCTATTAAATAACAAAATATATTAATGTCTATCATCAACTAGCCGCCCAAATAATAAATAGCACAAAGTAAAGAGGGTGAAAGAAAAAATGGCGCTCCAGCACCGGACGTCCTTACGTTCAGGACTCTAGTGGATAGCCCTAAGTTGGGCACTGATTATTGAGTGTTTCTTCTTCTTTTTCTTAAGTAAACAACAAAAAGGATGGTGTGAAATAATTTCTATCTATCCGGCGTTGGACATTCACGCATCCCTCCAGCTGGTTAGTGCTGCCTGCACCATCTGGTATACATCCCAAGTACTTGGGTAGTTCAGGAAGTGTGGTGGTCCCTAGTTGTCTTTTACACTGGATATCTATGAGCAAGCGTGAAAGGCCCTACTAATTTTGCAGGAAAAGGTATTTTCACATACTTTTCAGGGGTTATTTTACATGTTGCAATCGACATGAGACCGACGGCTTTACTTCCCTTCCAAAGGAAGTTTTGCTACAAATTTTTATCGATCGACACAAATCCGTCGACCTTAGCTGGGTTTGAACCCACGAACAGCGGGTCCTGAGGCAAGCACTCTACTCCAAGACCACACTCAATTATATCATGAAATAATATATACATTAAATTTAACGCACCCTCTTAGATGTATTCACATACACACGGGGGTACACGTTCCACAGGTTGTAAACCACCAATCTAGATATATTCCCAAGTTGACCCGACTATACTTGATTATCCTGCTAATAATACTGTCTTGTTCTTTAGCAAATAAAAAAGTGACGACAGCTTATTTATCCATCACTCTTCAGTCTGCCTTACAAAGTGCCCGACGCCTCGATAGACCTTATCGTGGCACACAAACACACAACAACAAATTTGTCAAGATCATTATTAATTCTGCGAGTTCACACGAGCTTAATTTAGTCGCGTGGTGTTAATGACATTTACAGCTTCCTTTTGAATTCAGCGCTCGTAAAAAAAAGGGGAGGGGGAGGGAGGTTAAGGATAATATATGGCACCGATTATATTACGAGCCACAGGTCACGTGACAGAACTACAATGAAAAAGGGGTGAAAGGAAGGTAAAATAAATTTGGGGCGGCTTACCTCTCAACAATACACAGCATGCGAATAAAAGGCGTCAGTCTCGTCTTGAACTGAGGTGATTTTAAGGGCTGACACTGTGAAGCTCATTCGAATTACAACAGTTCTTAGATCCGTTACTGATCATCCGTAGTGATTAACATTCAGGAAGTGAACTGTTGTAATTCGAATGAGGTTCTGAAGATAGCGGGGAGATCAAGGTTCGACTCTCAGTCGGGTTTACTGAGAGTGTTGTTTACAAAATGGTATCCTACTCTCGTTCCACGCAAATGCGGGTACACCTGTCTATAACTTTCCATGTTCCTAAAACCACTAGCCTAAGTACATAAGCGTATAACCCGAAAGGGTAGTATGACGCGGTGCTAAAATAATAATAATACCAATATAAACGGACTTCCTACCATCGTTATTTTTTTTTTAAAAAAGGCCTTTTATCCAACAAAAATACTACAATAAAGTAGGATTCTTGTTCTAAACAAGAACTTCCAGAACGGTCTTCCTACTAAAATCATGGTTATACCAACCAAGCGTACGACACGCGGATAGAGGTTGTCATATGGGCAGCCCAATGATCCTTCCAGCTGTTAATCTCATTTTCCTAGAACGCAGCCGCTACCTATTTATTCAAGTAGCTCTTCGTTTGTCCTCACGAAGCTAAGTTTGACCTCGTTCCATTATTATTATTACTAAGCATCGCGTCTTATTACCCGTTCAGGTTATACGCTTTAATACTAAGTACGCTAATGGATTAGGAATTGGGAAGGTTGAATTAGAGGAAGTAAGCCCGCATTTTCGTGGAGGGAGAGTGGAAAACCATTTATGAAAAACCACCCCTAGTTCACCTGACCGAGATTAGAACTTCGATCTCCCCGTCCTCAGCAGTCGAGCTCAACACGACTAGCGCGTTAGCCAACTACGCCGCCGAGGCGGGGTGACCTCGTTACAAAACCACTGCTACACAGAAAATCTAGAGGCGGCGAGAATCAAACCCGGGACCTCTGTATCTGTGGCCAGGAACTCTTACCAGTAAACCACAGAGATTATATATTTTAAATCTAAAATAAATTAAACGTGTCACATATATTGTTTTTCCTCCCCCGCTCACACATACACACACCATCGATTTTCTCAATCTTCCCTTTCACAATTAAATGTAGTCCAGTGGTAGGTTTTGGGGCGGATTAAAGACGGCTCATTACCAGGAGCAAGCTTATCTTCCTCTGTAAAAATTAAAAACGCAGACTGCGCCGCCACTGACTGAACTTCAAAGCGAAACTAAACTCACCGTTAGCCTATGTGGTGGGCAGGACACTCGTTCGTTCAAACGCCGCGTAACGTGGAAATATACGAAAAAGGGTGAGGGGTAAAGGGTGGGTGGGGGGGGATACATTTATACCACATCACAGCATAATCGCAGCTCAGACTACAGTTATTACAAACTCATTACGCCTTTTAACTAGAGTGAACCTTCGTTAAGGGTCCCGTATATTAAGGCCTACTCACGTGATGAAATATGCTCTAATTCATTTTAACCAGATTTAAATATTTTGTTACAGTTCCCTGAACAGAACAAAAAAACACGTTAGTATATACATACTATTTTCGGTCAGATTTAAAAACATTTTACCACAATATTAGTTTAATTTGATAGATTTTTTAATCACCGCCTCTTACTAACTGGTCAGGTTGTACGCACATGATAGTTACACTAGTGGGGTAAGGATGAGGAAGGAACTATTTTAGAGGTAATATACCCGCATTCGCTTGGAGGGATAGTGGAAAATCATTTAGGAGAAACCACCCTCAGTAGATCCGACCGGAATTCGAACCCCGATCTCCTCGTTTCTGTAGGTAAGTTTAATAATAGAGTGACGCCTTCAGACCTTTCAGCAACTGAAACAGGTTTGATAAAATATTATTTCTTAGCACCGCGTCTTACTACCCGTTCGGGCTATACGCTTATGTACTAATTACGCTAGTGGGTTAGGGATGGGAAAGGTTATATTTACAGAGGAAGTGTACCCACATTTGCGCGGATGGAGAGTGGAAAACCATTTTGGGGAAAACCTCCCTCAATACACCCGACCGAGATTAGAACCTCGATCTCCCTGTTATCGGTAGTCTAGTCTACTGCGAGGGTAGCGCGTTAGAACAGGAGGCCACCGAAGCGGATTTAATTGATATTGATACTGTATATAGTGACTACTTATATAAGGGTACCTGGTTCGATTCTGTTATGGTCAAAAACTGTATCATGTGCGAAATGTGGGTTTTCTCATTTCACAATGATTAATTAACGGCCAGGGCACGGGGTGTTGTGTCTGTTCAAGATATGAGGTAATATAAAAATCGTGCGCTGATATAATCAGTCTGTTTAGAAAATGCACGTCAAATATCTCAAATATTATTATTATTATTAGCACCACGTATTACTACCCGTTCGGGTTATACGCACTTACGCTAATGTGTAATGGTAGGGTGATTCTGAGATGAAATGGAGGAACTACAGCTTAACGTGGAATCCAAACCACGGTGGAGGCCTGGCATTCCCCACATTCACAAGATGTCTTGTCAGAGGTGAAGGAAGGGATTTGGTAGTCAAATAAACCTGTGCCGGGACCGAGGATTGAACCCCGGACTCCCAACATAGAAGTCCGATACCTTACCCCTAGACCAAAATAAAAGTTAATCTTGTTTGCTGGCAACCTTTAAAAGGAACAACTTTACTCGACGTTGAATTTAATAAGCCGAACGCAGCTGTGCATTTTATACTTTGCCATATTTTCCGTTTAAATGGTTTATTGACAGGAAATATGGAGAGATATGACGGGTCACATGATCCAATGAAGTCTGCGATAAAATTGTAAATGTTTTACAACAGGGAACTGATTTCGTTTATCGCGTGTTGAACGTATAAAAAAACTCAATTAGATAGAAAAGTCGTATTTTGTAAACTAGATTTAAATAAAAAACAGTTGTTCTTGTTAATATTTGATATATTTTAAATCAGATTTCACTAAATGAAATAATGTTTTAATTAGAATTTTATAAATCTGTTAGAACCTTTAAACACCTTTTACATTTTTAATAAATATGTTTTCCAAGCCACACCTATATTTAAATGTATTAATTGCCTAAAAAAATTTAATCAAAGAATGACATCTTGTTTTAAAACAATAAATATTGTTAGTTGTTTGTTAATTCGAAATTATAATTCCATATTTTGAAAGAACCCAGTATATTAATAAGTTGTAAATTAAAAATATTAAAATAAATAATTAATATTTTTAAGCTAGTTAGTTCAAAATGTGACACCTTAAACATTTTGGTTATCAAACTTTTTCCCTATCGCCAACCCCCTGAAGCCAATGATAATTTGCCGGAACACCCCACACACCACCACACCCATCTTTCCCACCATACGAGGTGACATTTAAAAAAACTATGCACCTATTTCTAGTATCATACTTCACCCATTTCATATAAATAAAAGAACAAAGACTTTTGTCGGACAGTGATGTAATAAATGGTACAATGCATCGCAAAGACGTCCTCCTACTTTTATCTTAAAATAAACATTTATTAAAAACTCGTAAGATTTGTGAAACTAAATAATAGGTCTATACATTGTTGTAGAAACACTACACCAAAGATCATAAATGAAATAATATACACTCTTACTTACTCTATGGCATTAGGAAATAGAAACATTGTTACAGAAAAATTGAGAAAAGAGGAATATCTTTGTCCACCAAAGAGCATAAGAATCAAATTCACTTTAAAATACCTGAATTAAAATGTATATTTATTTGCTTATAGCTCAGAAATTGTTGGTTTTATAAAATTATATTTAAAATAAAAGATTGTTACCTTTAATAGTACTATAACTTTAAAATGATAAGTTATTTCATATCTCAAAAAGTTGTGGAGAAATAATAAAAACTGTAAAATTTATCTATGCTGGGAGTCCGGGTTTCAATCCTCGTTCCCGTCACAGTCATGGTAATTTTTACGAGAAAATGAGGGTTTTCACCGTGTTTATAACAATAAACAATGTCTAGATATAAAATTATATCAAAATCACCAAAGCGAATTTCGAATAAATCGATTTTTTCTCTTTTTGCCTTCAGTAAAATAATCTTAAATAATTTAAGGTTAGATATCTAATTTTTTTTTAAAAAACTCGGGGGACCTAACCAAATTGGTAAAATATTTTAGGATCCAGCCCGAGGTCTACAGACAGTTAGACGGCATTGCAAAAACTTTTTTTTTTTCCGTTTAAGGGGGTCATGAAACGTCGACATTTATCAAAATCTCAAGTTTGATTTTTTTTTTATGATCACAATACTTTCTCTCCGAGGTGTCGAAAAAAAAAAGAAGTTTAAGTAAATTATGATTAGCTAGTATTGTAAGATATGAAAATACAAATAGAAAAATAATTTTTAAAACTAGATTTGTTTCGTGGTCCCTGGGTTGGTAACTTCTACCTTAGACCGGGGATTCCCAAACTTAATGAGGGGAGGGTCACGTTAGAATATCGATAGCGCTTGGAGGGCCGGATTGAAAAAGAAACAATAATTATATACACAGCTTGTAGACATGATTAAAAATATAGGTTAGTTGTAAGTTTATTTTCAAAAGTGACTAATGAAGAACAAACAAGTTAGATAAATAAACACAACAATTAATAATTTTTTAATTACTCTAATGATGTAAGGACTAGGAAGGAAGTATTTCAGAGGTAATATACCCGCATTTGCATGGAAATAGAGAGTGAAAACATTTAGGAAATACCCTCAGTAGACCCGACCGGGATTCGAACACGAGAATGACGCCTTTGTCCTCTGAACCATTGAAACAGGTATCAACTAACGCAAGAAACTGAATGTTCGTTGACGGGGAGGTCGGAGTTCGAATCTCAGCCAGGTATAATGAGGGTATTATTTCATAACATGGTTTTCCACTCTACCTCACAAGCAAATTCGGGTACTTTACTTTCTTCATTCCTAGCCCACAAATGTGATTAGGGTGAGAGTGTAGGGAACGCAAGTTAATGAGAGCGTTTTTGCAGTTCTTTTAACGAAACCTTTTTTTTTTACAAATAAATAAAATAGTGCTCCAGTATAAACATAAAAGTTTAAATTCCTTCACAAGGTGATATCAACATTTGTTGAATATTCGTCATGCGTATAACGGCATTAGATGAAAAAACTTTTTAAATGAAGAAAAAAAAATGTTGTCATTAAATTTCAGGACATCCTTGATATATATTTAGAGAGCTGTTTATATCACCATGTGAAGAAAATTAAACTTTGGGTTTTTCTGGAGAATTATTTGATTTCTTTTAGCAAAAAAGAAAGTGTTTATACAATAACTACAAAAATACTGATCTTAGATCGTGTTCCCTAAATCTCCACCTTAAATACGAATAACCCGGACGGATAATATGCAAAAAAAAACACTATTGATAAATACAATACGAATAACCCGGACGGGAAATATGAAATAAAATATTGATAAATCCAATACAAATAACCCGGACGGGCAATATGAAAAAAAATACTATTGATAAATCCAATACGAATAACCCGGACGGGAAATATGAAAAAAAATACTATTGATAAATCCAATACGAATAACCCGGACGGGAAATATGAAAAAAAAAACTATTGATAAATCCAATTACTAGAGTACAAAGGGCTCTTAAACAGGATTGAGAGAAGATTGAGAGAAGACGGACAGGAACATGCCTGGAATATTTGATGACATGAGCTAATTGGAAACCAAGTGCATGGAGGAACGACCAAGGAGGTTCCAGATGAGAGAAAGGAGGCAAGGGGGACGAGGCTGATATTAAGACAAAACGAAAGAGCTTTTTAGGAAGGACTTTGCCAATGTCGTGTTTTATCTCGTAAGTTTGAGATTTCATCTAATTATACCATACTTTGACTACCCTTTCTCACCCCTTACCACCCCTTCACTCTATTACTTGTACAATAGGTAGCACTGTCGCATGATGTTTAACGTCACAAATTGAGTTTGAGCTTAGGTACCGCGGAGTAAGAATGGAGACGGGTAAGTAAGAGAGATGCTATATACAGCACTTGTTCTTAAAAGTGATCGCAGCCCCATGCAGTGTGGGGTCACTTAAGTAGACCCACCCACCCCTTCAAACTAGAAATATAGGTATGCCTTTGTTTAGCTATTATTATTATTATTATTAGCACCGCGTCTTACTACCCGTTCGGGTTATACGCACTTACGCTAATGTGTAATGGTAGGGTGATTGTGAGATGAAATGAAGGACCTACAGTTTAACGTGGGATCCGAACCACGGTGGAGGCCTGGCATTCCCCACATTCACAAGATGTCTTGTCAGAGGTGAAGGAAGGGTTTGGTAATCAGATAAATCTGTGCCGGGACCGAGGATTGAACCCCGGCCGCCAGCACAGAAGTCTGACACCTTACCCCCTAGACCGCCAGGTCACCGTTTCGCTCTTATTTAGAATCGTTTTACACCTGAATGGTTCGGTAATTAAAAATGTTAAGAAACAAATGGCAAAAGTACAAAAGTATTAAGACTGTGCTTTGTCTTGTCACCTTTGATGTTCACTTCGTATTAGACAAGCGTCAGTTTATATTACTACAATATAGCCCAACTAACCTTCTTAACTTAAGCAAATTAACATTAAGGTTACCCGCTTTGGTGGCCACATAGTCTAAGGAATCACTATTGTGTTGGACTGTACTGTCACTGACGGGAAAATCGTAGTATGGATCCCGGACGGGTATAATGAAAGTGGTTTTTCTTAAATATGTTCCCTCTCTCTCTCTAGACGCAAATGCGGGTGCGCTTCCTATAAATTGAACCTTTCTTATTCCTAGCACGTTAAGCAATCGGTTCATCCGCGTAGACTGAACGTGTAGTAAGACGCGGCGCTAAAAAAAAAATGTAATTACAGCTAAGCTTAGCTACAGTAGCCCCATGGCTTCTTTGGTGCTGACTGACAGCTCACAGCTGACTTCTGGCAGTCAACATTTAGGTATATACCTAAGTTTTTACTCTCAGAAGTGACAGCTTCTAAACACATGTTTTTGCAGATTCGGGGTAGGGATACATAATTTGGTCGGGTAACTTTTCAAAGCCGTCAGCTGTGAGCTGTCAGTCAGCACCAAAGAAGCCATGGGGCTACTGTAGGACGGCTAATATATAATAATCCACACGGATATAAAAAGTGTGAAATAGTTCACCGATAGAGACGTATCCAAGGACTGTTTGCTAGAATGATTGACTTGGGGTATAATTGTGGTATTATTATTATTATTATTATTATTATTAGCACCACGTCTTACTACCCGTTCGGGTTACACGCACTTACGCCAATGTGTAATGGTAGGGTGATTGTGAGATAAAATGAAGGACCTACAGTTTAACGTGGAATGCGAACCACGGTGGAGGCCTGGCATTCCCCACATTCGCAAGTTGTGATTAATTAATACACGTCTTGTCAGAGTTGAAGGAAGGGTTTGGCAATCAGATAAATATGTGCCGGGACCAAGGATTGAACCCCGGACCCCCAGCACAAAAGTCCAACACCTTATCCCTAGACTGCCAGCTCAACAACTTTGGTAATATGTTACCAATTAACTATCTACACCACATTATGTAATTTAGTCTACAATAATCCATCAACACGAGTTTGACTATTTTAAACGCTACTTACCGACAACTCCCACCAGTTGATTGGCTATCCTGACAGATTGACAGATAATGGATGGGGTTTGGGAGGCAACAACAGAACTAAATTTTTTTGACGCTCACAAAACTTGTGAAGGATCGAGAGAAAGTAAAAGTGAAGCCTCTTATTATCCATGTCGACGACCGTACGACGGACTCCGTGCCTGGTGTGACGAGGAAACGTTCTTAAGGCGCTCCAAAACTTTTCCTTTTGCTTCCAGGAGTGCTGAAGAAAAGATGGAGAGAAGAGGGGACAACTTTTCTACCACCCCCACCACCCACACTCCAAAAAAAATAACAAGTTTGGCGCCAAGTTTGAAACTGAGAGAGCGTCGCGGCTCTAGAGTTAGCTTGCGGTTAACAAGAAGCACGGGGCGTGACAGTCTTTTGTTCTATTCGTCCTCGGGGGAGGGGGAGGCGGGGTGTTTGAGAGTAACTTTCAAACACTTTCCTTCCCCCCCCCTTCTCTCCCTCACCTCAACACATCAAACCCCTTAAGTGTGATTCCCGACTAGAGTCTTTTTACAGTTTTTCTTGGCGAAGAACCCTTTTTTTTCACATTTATTAAATTAATAGCGTATTTTCGAAAACAATTCTAGCATCTACTAAACGTTAACATTCTTAGGAAGGTTTTTCCGCCAAGTATTTAATGTTTAAAGTATTATTTTGTGTCCTTATGTAAATGTGGTATAAAATAAACACTGTACAACAATCTCATGTTAACATAATGCTGGTTATATCTAGCCAATACGTTTTGTTAAAATTGAGAAACAAAATCTATCACTTTTGTTTAAAAATTTAGATGGAAAATGCAGCCAGGTAATTAAATTCCATAACTTTTCTTTATTTTTTTATTAAATTCTCCGATATTTTCCTGGCATAAAAAATTCTGACTTTTCCAAGGGTTCGGCCAGACTGACAAGCGTGCGAGCAAAGGACTGAGCGACTGGGTGGCCAGACTGACAAGCGTGCGAGCGACGGACTGAGCGACTGGGTGGCCAAGACTGACAAGCGTGCGAGCGAAGGACTGAGCGACTGGGTGGCCAGACTGACAAGCGTGCGAGCGAAGGACTGAGCGACTGGGTGGCCAGACTGACAAGCGTGAGAGCGAGCGCGTGATTAGCAGATAGCTCTCGATAGTTGTTGACAAGTAGGCAAAGGTTCGAATCTTGGCTCAGTGAACTGAGGGTGGTTTTTGACAAGTGATTTATTGTTGTGGTTTTCTCGTCCTTTCTCCGCGCTAATGGTGATTCTTTTTTGTAAAGGCCTACTTTGATTATAATATTTAAGTATTTTAATATATCAGTTTTACATATGTATCTATATACATAGTCTATGTTCTTACCAATTAAATTAGGCCGTTAGTAGCAAGTGTGCTAAACCTATCGATAGTAATAAAAATGTAAAATGAGAAATTTTCCTAGCATTCAATGGACCAACATTCACTAATATTGCCTAACGCCTGTAAACTAGACTGTACCGGCTCGAGCGCACGAGCTTGAAAAGTAGAACCAGTTCTATCTTTCAAGCGAGCGCGCGCTCAGCCGCTCGTTCCAGTATGGCCGTACCCGGGTTTTGTGAATGTGTATAGTCCAATTTTGGTAGGAAGATCCTTTACAAGATGGCTAATTAATCTCAGAAATAAAATTCCTTAACTTTTTCTTGATGCAAAAATTTGAATTTCCTTGACTGAGACCCATGTAAGTCTATATGGTATATATATTTATAAAGATGTTTAAAAAAACTCAATTTGTCATGAATAACTATTTTTAAAATTCACTCAAAAATAAATATATATAAAGATTGATCAAAAATGCTTGATTAGGATTAAACTAAAACATTTATTTTCCCTAGTCAGAAACACATATAATTTTCCATCATCGAAAAAATTCCCTTATTTACTTAGCACATTTATTATATTCCCTGACTTTTTCAGGATTTTCATATTTTTGTGGTTACCTTGCTCTTAGAAAATACGAATTGTTTTTAGCAAGAATTAGTAAAATTGTGATAATTTTTTTTTTTAGGTATTGATAATATCTATCAAAAGGGACATTCTCAGATAGCATAGCTTGACGTATGAATACGTGAAAGTAAATTAGTAGTTGTCTGTCATTCTATGATCCGATCCCCAATGGACAAAAATGTGTCTTTTCATTCATCAAGTAACTCAATTTACTTACTTGCATCATGTAAATATGTTCGTTTATTACTTGCGCAAGTAAATAGTAATTATTTTTATTCACTTGACTAAACAGTTCATTAAATTTGTTACTCGCTCAAGTAACTTCCTCCGCTTCCATTTCAGGGCAACTAAATGCAAAATATAAACATGTGAAGAAAGGTCGGTTTGGTGAGGTTATCAGAGGAATAAATTATTTGGTTTTTGTGAGTGTGAAGTTATATCGTGTTAGAAATAAAGTCCCGTTGAAATTAATTATTATTATTATTATTACCGTGTCTTACTACCCTTTCGGGTTATACGCACTTACGCTAATGTGTTATGGTAGGGTGATTGTGAGATGAAATGGAGGACCTACAGTTTAACGTGGGATCCGAACCACGGTGGAGGCCTGGTATTCCACACATTCACAAGTTGTGTTTAATACACGTCTTGTCAGAGGTGAAGGAAGGGTTTTGGCAATCAGATAAATCTGTGCCAGGACCGAGGATTGAACACCGCACCCCCCAGCGCAGAAGTCTGATACCTTAATCCTAGACCACCAGGTCACCGTCCGTTGGAATGAAGGAGACAACGTTAAAATGTGCACAAGAGTATCGAGAAAGACAACGTTTATGGAATACCGGGGTTAGCATTTACAATATCTAACACGCCCGAGTAAGGGCTTACAAAGAAATTGAGGACGTCTTGTGAGTCGGGAAGTTTGGAGTTGCAGAAATAAAGAATAAAATACGGGTTCCGCCAATCAACTCGTTATCAAGATATAAATAAAATAAAAGATTATAGAAAAAGTCAATAATGTACTGATATACGTTGCGCCATTTTGATTAATGTTAACTAAACAATTACGATCAAATGTATCTACAGTAGCCCCGTGGCTTCTTTGGTGCTGACTGACAGCTCACAGCTGACTTCTGACAGTCAACATTTAGGTGTATACCTAAGTTTTGACTGTCAGAAGTGACAGCTGCTTAACACATGTTTTTGCAGATCATATGGTTCGGCGTAGGGATACATAATTTGGTCTGGTA
>CABEEJ010003932.1:59659-73243 GCA_901482245.1 Timema douglasi
CCCCCCCCCCTCCCCCACCCTTCTTTCCGATCAGACTTTCAGTGACCCCAGACCACAGACCGATGTTTTCTGTATTAAATACGGTAGAAAAAAACTTATGTACTCAAACAATGATGATCAATATGGAATCATGCGACTTCTATCTTAGTAATTAATTTTGATTAATAATTACCATTATCATTTGATTAGCCTAAATAGTAGTTCGACACGTGTAAGCTTCATTTATTATTACAGGTAAATTAATTACAATTATATAAAAATTATTACTAAAAATATGAAAAAACTTATTAATTAATTGATGTAAATGATAAGCTTTATTTTAATATAGGTTTTTTAAATATATTTAATAAGTTTTATTACTCTATTCATTTCTTACTGATTTTAGTACATTGAAATATTAATGATATAAAAAAATGTAGACCTAAATTAAAAATTATATGATTTAACCAAAAAAAAAAAGGACGAAACCTTTTTTCAACTTAATTATATTAATTTATGATAACGCCATTTAGCATTACCCCTCTTTCCCCCTCCAACCCTTGTTACATAACTTTTCATATCAAGAATGAATGTCATTATTTAATAAGGAAGTTGTCACTTAAAGAAGGACTCGGATCTGATAACACTCAGAATATATTTTAAATACTGGATATAAATTAATTTTTAAACATTAAAATTCAAGTATAAGTTCTATGTTACATAACACCCTCACCAAACACAGACACCGCGTCCATAAAACATAAATAATTTCCAAACGGCTATTTTAATAAGTTCGTGTTTCACTAATCTAAAAATTGTTAAAATAAAAATAAAACTGTTTATTGTGAAAGTTTTGACTGCGAAAAGTGACAACTCAACATAATATGGTCTTGCAGATCATATGGTTCGGCATAGGGATACATGGTAACTTTAGCTATAGTAGCCCCGTGGCTTCTTTGGTGCTGACTGACAGCTCACAGTTGACTTTTAACAGTCAACATTTAGATATACCTAAATTCTGACTGTCAGAAGTGACAGCTGCTAAACACATGTTTTTGCAGATCATATGGTTCGGCGTAGGTATACGTAATTTGGTCTGGTAACTTTTCAAAGCCGTCAGCTGTCAGTCAGCACCAAAGAAGCCGTGGAGCTACTGTAGGTGTCACGACCTCTCCTACCGTAGATATACTCTACCTCCCTCATCCCTATCTCATTAGTGTAAATATGAGGACAGGCCGGAGAGTTAATAAAACGCGACACAACAAAAAATAACCTATGAACGTGTGAATCAAATTTAACTCTATAAAAATCTAACATTTTACCAGCCCCCGGCTCCTAAACAATAATTTTCATATCACATTTAAAAAAAGGGGGGAGAAATGAGAGGGGGGTTATATGTCTGCTTCAATCCCTTTCCCCAGTCGAAACAGGACGTCATTACGCAGTGGATAATTCAATGTGTACACGTTCACGGATGTTTGGGCGCTAGGCACGGTTGATCGGTAGCTGTCAATAGCCATGTTACTGGCCTATGATTGGAGGGGAGAGAGGTCGACGACCACAACAGGGCGCTACTAGATGGCACCACAAGAGCAGCGGAAGGAGGGGGGAGGGGGCCTTATAGGCGCTCTGCGGGAGCCAAGGTCCAGCGCATGATGACACAATGTTTTGTCAGCGGACCGGCTTGGAATGGACAATATCCGCTCGTTATCCTATTTAAAACAGCGGAACATAAATTTAAAAGGTGGTTTAATATTATACAATTTAAGGATGAGACCCTCAAATCCTCGCATTCAATAAGGATATTAAAGATTCAAGGATTCGAGAAAATATCAGATTTGAGTTTCGAAAATTTGAATCAAAATTTTTTGTTGTGTTTTTTTTTCTACGAAATTTTTATTTTTTTATTTAGCACAGTGTCTTACTACCAGTTCGGTTTATACGCTTAAGTGCTAATTACGCTAATGGGCTAGGAATTGGGAAGGTTTAATCTAGAGCGAGTGAGCCCGCATTTGCGTGGAGGGAGAGTGGAAAACCATTTAGGAAAAACCAACCCCCAGTTCACCCGAGTGAGATTCGGAGCCTCGATTTCCCCACCTCCACAGTCTAGCTTAACATGAAACTAGCGCGTTAGTTAACTACGCCACCGAGGCGAGGGGATTTTAATTGGTTTTAAATTTATAATAATGATTATAGGTAGATCATCCCCAACATAATTATAGGATTTGAATTTTTAAGTTTTCTTTTGAAGTTTGTTTGCTTAATCTTTAAATGTTTCCTTTATTTTCGTAGGTCTGCTTGGCAATCACATGTATGGATAATTATCCCGCAAAGCCTTATTGCATCTATGCGTACTTGTGCTTCTTAAATGTTTCCCTTCGTTTAGTTCCTCTTGGTTCAAGATATGTAATTTATTTAAAAATAAAATCCTTTTATTTTTTTAATGCATTAATTTTCTTTCAAGTAGTGTTGATGATTTCTGTGTGTTTTTCGTATGCATTTATAACATTTTATCAATTTATATACAGTTAAAGTTACTAAGTTATGATTGTCTTTCTTAGAAAAAAAAACCTAGAAAGTGAAAACTGTAATTTGCGCTAAAAAGTGACAAAGGGTATTTCTTTGTAAAAAAAAATTATTGAATTAAAGTTAGTAAGAGTGAAAAAAAATTAAGAAACTCATTTTAATTCCTGGGATTCAATCCTAAATAATTTCATTTAAAAGAATTATGTTCGGATTCGATCCTAAAAAATTTCAAATAATCGACATGAAATCTATTCGAGCTATTACTAATCAAAGAATCGTATTTGATTCGATATTCAAAATCCTGGATTCTCACAGTATTTCTCGTCTGCGAAAGCTCGTTTTGTAGTAAACTATAATAATAATTAGTATTTAACCGCCTAAGCTATTAAAACTGAGATGAGCTACATCAACCAAATTATGCAGACCACCTAAGAATCTTTGACTCGGGCGCTATCCATTTAAACCACAGGAAATTAGAACGGTCGACATCAGAGAGCCCTATATTAACGACCAAAGGCACTAAACCGTTAACTACGCTGTTAAGGCCTTATCAATAACCCGAACTCTTTATCAGATGGTTAGGTAGAAACGTTTCTCTTCCACCCTATGACAATGTTGTTAGCACAGTTCACAGCACAGGGAACATTATTGAATTATATCGCGTGTCCAGATCGCCAGTATTTGAAATAGATTATCGTGAATTCCATACATCAATATACAACCCTCGTCCCCACACCGTTTTAATCACGGCCAAATAGCTAATTATCTGTACGATACAAAGGTCATTTAGGAATATTAATCTAATCTCCTCCATATTAATGATTCCTAAAAATAATAATCCCGGATTTTGGGCATTATTTTTGTTAAAAGAGGATTTTTGCATCTGATAGAGTGTTTACTGTCATTTTAAACATTTTTTTTTAAATACTACAATACAGAAAGACCATAAAGTCTGAGCATAAAGACAAGGGACATAAAAAGCACACTCAACTAGGCCGGTCACCTCTGACAAGACATCTTGTGAATGTGAGGAATGCCAGGCCTCCACCGTGGTTCGGATTCCACGTTAAAATGTAGGTCCTCCATTTAATCTCACAATCACCCTACCATTTCACATTAGCGTAAGTGCGTATAACCCGAACGGGTAGTAAGACGCGGTGCTAATAATAAT
The DNA here is from genome assembly GCA_901482245.1 of Timema douglasi. Taxonomy (NCBI): domain Eukaryota; kingdom Metazoa; phylum Arthropoda; class Insecta; order Phasmatodea; family Timematidae; genus Timema; species Timema douglasi. The sequence continues at coordinate 63,336 of CABEEJ010003932.1, forward strand.
AATAATAATAATAATAATAATAATAATAGAAATAATAACTAGGCTGGTCAGCAATAATGTTCTTGCAGATGTAGTATATATTTCCACCGCTAAAATGAGCGAGCAGTACCTTTTGTGTTTTGCTAATGGACAAAGTAGCTATCACCTCCATATTAATCCCCTTCTCCGACTCAGATCAAATCAAATGGCGACCTTCATGAATCACCTATAAGCACCATCATACCTCAAACTCCCCAACTAACAAAGACCCTTAGAAAAAGACAATATTCTTCCAACCCAATTTCACAAACCAGAGGAACACTAACCGTTTATGTGTGTATTCCTTACAGCATCATTTCATCGGTACCAATTCAATTTTTTTAACACCATAATTCTACGGGACTAAAGGTTTGCAACTGCAGCCTGTAATCCAAAAAGCAAATTCATCCAAATATTCCCAGACGGCAAGAAACTTCTGTCGTGCAGTTCCGGGGCGAGGAAACAGCTTAAAAGCCCTTCCCTGCATGGTTGCCAACTGTACGATCTGGATACTACTTTTGATATAATTTCACCACATGTACAATCCAATTTTAGAATATTTTATAAAAGTAATATCCTGTGACCCTGCTATAAAATAACAGATTTTACATAAATTATTATTTTTCTAATGAAAATTGATGGGTTTATCATAATAATGTCAGAAAGTAGTATCCTACCGATAAAAATGCAATCCGTTTCAGGTCCATGTACTATCGCTAGAGACTATAGCGTTGGTAACACTGCTTTCCTATGAATCAGTGTGGCAAAAACCAGCAAGCGGAGAGCCAGTTGGAGAAAGATGTCTGATTGGCTGAGCGTGTGACGTCACTCAGTACGCTAGCCAGCGCATAAGGCCATGTTCTCGCGTGTCTCTTTCAATTTTTAATTTCAAGTGATTAATTTTTAATGAAAATTAAAATTAAAGGAATGTATTCACATGTGTCATTTATCATAATGATCATGTTGTTAATAATTAACTACTGTTTAATTTACTAAAATGGCGCCACGTGCTGTTTTATTTTGTACAAATCGCTACTTATATTCCATAGACATTGTCTGTAACAGTCCAAAAAGGGTCAGTTTGTTCGTCTCGCCCCTTAAATGCCATTTTTGATAAATTTTTATGACAACACATTGTCTGTAAATATCTAAATAAATCTTTACATTCAAATAAAAAATGAATTCATTAATTCTTGTACGTGTTCACAAGGTTAATTTTGTTTGCATTTTTCAATAATGATAAGTTTTATTAATTAACAACTAATAAAAGTATAACTCCTTTTAACTTTTGATGAGAGCGTGTAATAATAATTCAGTCTAATGAAATGAGTGTTATGACGTTCATTTTCCATTAGTCTTCAGTGAATCACTGAAAATGACACGTGAAAACATGGCTTAACATTCACAAAGCTTTATGGAAGATAAATTAAGTCCTTTCTAATAATTATTGTTAGAAATTATAATATCACGTTTGGGAACATTAAACATATTAATAAATATTTAAAATCCACACCAATAAATGAGAAAAAACTGAATAAATTAAACTTGAATAACTATTAAAATATGTTCAAAATTACTTACGTGTTGCAACTATTGTATTGACAATGGAAACATTCAATTTGTTTTTAAGTTCTTGGAATTTTAATTAACTTTCTATCTAGCACCACAAATATCAAAGTCACTATCGGCAAAATGAATGGAACCTATTCGAGAAAAATTTGTATTAATTGTGTCTTTCCTTTTACATTTGAGCTCCCATGTACGGACAATTTCTGGATTCTTAAGAAAGGAGTAGAAAGATATATTCTTACCCTTTCAGTTTCGTTGATTATTTACAAAGAGTGCAACAGCAAAGCTAGGAATTGTGTCTGTTTAAAAAAAACATGTAATTAAAATTGAAGAACGTACGCGAATTAGCAAAAAGCCTAAAAATCTGATTGTTCAGCAATGACTTGTATCCTCTATATTATATTAAATATAAAATAAAAACTATTATAACATAATGAACAGCTTGATAAGAACAATACAACTACATATAGTTAGTATTGATACATATATTTAGTATTATAGTTACTATTTATTATTGAATCATTAACTAGAACATTCCTGCTGTATTTTATATTAGCAAATTAAAACAGATACTTGAGTGGTAAACATAATAAAGTAACCTAACTATATACGAAATAACCACTAGCAGGCAAACACAAATAAATAACTAATCATAAAGATAAATGAAAGGACCGTCCGAAACACATGGACAGCACACGACATACTATACAAACTGCTGTGTACTGGATGACGTAGTTTCGTGGCTGTCGTAAGCAATGACATCAACAAATTCTTCCAAATGGCGCTACCTATCTATTCTCTTTACATTGGGCGGTACCTTTTGTGAATCAGTTATCAGTGTGGTAACAGATATCACCGACAACGAATGAATGTGTGAAGTTGATAATAATGTTAAGTGTCCGTAAGTGCTGGTCACACGTCAACAAGTAGTGGACCACAATATAATGCTCACAGGATCTCCTCTACTAAAGATCAAGGAGCGCCCAAGATGACGGTTTGGTAAGGGTGTGGTGGGCTCATGTCTTAGGACCATTTTTCTTTGAAGGTAGTGTAACTGGGATAAGATATCTGACCGGGTAGTGCCTGAAATCGATCTGCTAGAGGAAAGAAGGCCTTGACGGTTCCAGAACGATGGTTGATGGCACACCACCCCGTTATGCTGTGTTAGTTAGGGAGTGGTTGACAAGGCCTTAGCCAAGGGGGTGAGTTGGGGGTTCAAGCCCCCCACGAAATTTTAAAAACAAAATATATATATGGCTTTATTTATGGTTCAAACAAAATCAAAATTAGGATACAAATACAAATTAGGGGGCTGTGTTACCATAAAAAAATACTTCTGAGAGCTTCTAGAAGTATTAAATATTTAGAAATTTTCCTAGCCTTCGGCAGCTAGGGGGTTATTTTAGCATGAAAAAAACCCCACTTCAGAGAGCGTCTAGAACTGTTTATAATTTAGAATTTTTTCTATCTTCCAGCAATTGGGGGATGTGCCCACCAAACACCCCCACCCTCCCCCACCCCCGAAATTATTGGCTGGCGACGGCCTTGGTGGTTGGATATGAACTTATCTAACTGTATTGGGCGTCGTGGCCGTATGCAATGGATTAAGTTGGATTGTAAATGCCAATTAAGTGATTAGACACTGAAACTACGGTCTAGGACAACTGGGCGCTAGGAAAACTGGACGTTAAAAAAACACTTTTTTTCTTTTCTTTTTTTAATTAACTTTTTTCTAGTATAATGCAATGCACTTTTTCTTAGAAAATAAAAGAGGCGCAATTTTTTTATACATTCTTTAATTAAAATTAAAAATTGATGGGTAAAAACTAAAAATGAACTTTTTTTTAAACTAATCATATTTTTCAGCGCAACATCATATATTTTTCAATTACATAAATATTCATTTTTGGAGTTGTTTAGAAAAAGCTTAGTAAAGGAAACTTAATTAATTCATATTTATAAAGTAAACCAAACCTAGCCTAACCTAACTATTGCAATGCATTAATACAAAACAAAGAACATTTAAATAAAATATGATGTTGCGCATAATCAAAGAGTGCATCTTTTGCTTTTACTCATAAATTTTTAATTAAAAAGAAAAAAAAGTGCAATGCATTATGCTAGAAAAAGAGCGAAACATTTTTTTAAAGAAAAAAGTGGGGTTACTTTTGGCACCCAGTTGGCCGAGCCCAGTTGTCCTGATCCGCTGAAACTAGGGCTATATACGTTTAATATTAGGCGCACACTATCAGAAATGGTCGGTATCATTGTGATAGGACTATAGGTAAGGGTATAGTAAATTCAAGGCCGGGCTTAATCAGAATGAATTAAATACATTTTGTATCAACATCAAATAAAGCCTGCAGCGACCCAGTTATTTCCAAACAGTGTTCTCCTCTTTTGTGATATGACCCGACCCCGTTCACACGCCCGGGCTTTGTAGGACATGTTTTCACAGAGAGGTTATGGCCAGCTTAAGCTCGGTACGGGGATATAAAGGTTGATCACTTGTATTAAAACATTTGGTGAACTGATAGTTGCTAAACGTTCGCCAGATCAGATTCAACAATGTAGATCACATAAATAGGGTTTTTAAAAATTGTAATAAGAGGTCATCCGCTCATTTTTGACCCAAATGAAATTAAATATGGGCATCATTATACCATTCACTGCCTTGTTTATCTAAATTATTGTTGGGTGAATAGAAAAGTCCTAGTGAACGAATTTTAAAATATTAGGAGACGTCATGCCAATTATTTGTAAGAATACATCACGTGGTGGAGGAAAATGAAAGTATGGCAGTATAAGAAAGTGTAGGATTAGGTTAAACAGTCGCACAAATCGTTTATGTTTGTAAATATGGGTTATAGTGTGTCTTTAAGGTTGGGTGGAAGTGATATCCAGTCAAAGTACGTATTTTTTTATGACTAAAAACATGTTTTGACCAAAATAATCCAAAAAATGTTGATACAGTATGAACATTTGATTAAATTTTATACACATACAATTAGTCAACCATTTTTTAACTATCTGTAATGGGCATTGCGGAGTTCAAATATGACTTTTTCTTTTAATTAAAAAAATAAAGTTATCATCAAATGTCATCATGCTCTTGAAAAATCTTCAATAACTGTTTAGTTTTAACCTTATATTAATTAATGTAAACTAAACTTATCTACTGAAATGTTTCTGTTCTTAAATGTTTACTGAATATGTTTCGTTTATTCTGGCTAGAAAAATTTTTTGTTAAAAAAGACACACACACATATATATATATATTCCTTACAGATTGATTCACACATTCGCCAAAAATCGAGAGCAATTAACATGCAAGAAAAAACGTATATTGACCCATAATTCCTTGAAACAAAAATTTAAAACAACTGGTTATCAATGTGAATAATAATAATAATAATATTTAGCAGTATGTCTTATTACCCGTTCGGGTTATACGCTTTAAGTACTAATTACTCTAATGGATTAGGACTTGGGAAGGTTGAATTAGAGGAAGTGAACCCGCATTTGCGTGGGGGGAGAGTGGAAAACCATTAAGGAACCCCCCCCCCAGTTCACCCGACCGAGATTTGAACCTCGATCTCCCCGTCCGCAGCAGTCGAGCTTCAACACGACAAGCGCGTTAGCCAACTACGCCACCGAGGCGGGTATCAATGTGAAATCGAGGTAAGCATCCAAGCTATTTTTTTTTTTCTAATTTGCTGAATTTTTCAAGTTTTCCAAAGCCAAAATATTTTTCCAGTCAAAATCTACTGCATAATATTTATAAATACTGTTCATATTACAAACGTGTATTATATTTGTAGACAATCACATCATGAAAGTGGAGAGTTTAAAAGATGTCAGCATAAAGCAATGGGATATTGGTTAGCGCGATCAAAGTTAAATTGCAATTAGACCATATTGAGACGTTAATTAATTTCCCCTTCTTCCTATAGCGTAATCAAATTATCAAACATGTGAATAGCTATTAGTCTTCTCTGGTTAAATGCTGGAGGTCCATGGCTCAATCCTCGGTCACGGCACAGATTTATCTGATTACCATACCCTTATTCCTTCACCTCTGACAAGACATCTTGTGAATGTGGGGAATGCCAGGCCTCCACCGTGGTTCGGATCCCACGTTAAACTGTAGGAATCTCACAATCACCCTACCATTACACATTAGCGTAAGTGCGTATAACCCGAACGGGTAGTAAGACGCGGTGCTGATAATAATAATTCTTTGGTTAAAGACGCGCGGTAAAGACTTGGAAAGACACGAAAAAGAACATGTTGACCTTGAGAGTTGACATCGGCATGCTCAACAGGGGCAACTGTGTTAGAATACATATTATTTAAATTGGAAAATGACACGTAGCCATACCTATCATTTTCCAATTTAAAGAATATGATATTTAGACGCGGTTATAGCCGTAACTAACAAGATATCTTGGCTATTTTAATCCATATGTTAAAAATAATATTAACGGTGTATATTAACTGGAAGAAAAATGTTTTGACTAATGTGAATAAAATTTGTGAATTTTTTTTTTATGGCTATGTAAAATTCTAGAAATTTGATAAAAATTCCCTGGCTTTTCTATAGATTTTCCCTGACCAAATTTCTTGACATTTGTCTGTAGTCCAGGTTTTCCAGGTCGCTAGATACCCTGGCTTTTGTTCACCTTTACAGTTATAAAGTGAGAAAAGCAGGTTAAAATGACTCTTTGGGGACGAGAGCTTGGAGGCGTTGCTCATAAAATGTGTTGTATTACACCCTTCCTTCTTGCCATATTATGCTAGCATAGAGATACACTAGAGTCGCAACCACGTGGCCTAGAGTGGCGGTATTCCAGCTCGGATAACGGAAAAGTCGGATAATACAGAATCTGGGAGTAGATCATTTTCAGTACCGGTTTGCCTACTTCTTCTTTTTTTCACAGAACTTTTACCTTTGTTTTAATAGAATTTGCCCATTTTCTGATTGCGATATAAAATAGGAATACAGTAATTGTAGGGGGAACAATAAAAACAAAACGACAAATGATTTTTTTAAATCTTTACTATCGAGTACATAAAGTCCGTTCACCGTAGGAATTGTTTTCTGAAAGACCTTTTTCCCTACCAGAAATCTATTATATAGTAGGATATTGTTGGTAAAAAAGACCTTTCAGAGAGTAATTCCTACCGTGAATGAAGTATACTTTATTTTGAAAATGGAACATCGGCTACAAAGCAAGAACAAGTGAAAATAGAGCGTCAAGTGGATTACATTATACAGTCAGTAAATAAATGTTTTATTGTCTATATTAACTGGTTTATTTATTTTAAAACGCACCTGCTAACGCCGAGAACCGGAGCCGGATAATCGAAGGCCGGATAATCGCGACTCTAGTGTAGCAATGTTTGGAACGAAGCGTACACGATATGTTTTTGGGTAAAGGCTAGTGAAGGGCGCGCCACCTAGGAGGTGTGTGAGTCTCTTTTCATCCAAAAAACAATGGTAGGCGGGGAAAACAAAAGGGCATGAAAAGGGGTTTGACAAGGAAAGGAGGGGAGGGGAGAGCGGAAGGGGGGTTACAATGGGATGACTTCTGGCCGGTCCATGTTATCCCTCCCCTTCCCGACACAAGGGCCGAAATGTAGTTATTGCGAGCGTGTGGTGATGACACGTGTAATAAATACTTGACCATGGGGGAGAGGATGGAGGGATAGTTGGGAGATTATTCCCCTCCCTCCGTTTTCCCCCCGGAGCCAAATCGTAATAACAAACAATGAAATAAGGTACCTGCGTTAGGATGCAAGAAGACGGGAGAGCTAGGAAATAATCAAGGCCGTAGCCGGGCAATTATTTCAGGGGGGGTCGGGTGAGCACATCCCCCAATTGCCGGAAGCTAGAAAAAATTCTAAATGAAAAACAGTTCTGGAAGCTATCTGAAGTGTGTTTTTTTCCATGGTAAAATAACCCCATAGCTGCCGAAGGCTTGTAAAATTTCTAAATATTAAACACTTTTTGAAGCTCTGCGAAATGTTTTTTTAATGGTAAAATAACCCCAAAAATGCCGAAGGCTAATAAAATTTCTAAATTTTTAACATCTCTAGAAGCTCTGTGAAGTGTTTTTTCTCATGGTAATACAGCCCCCTAATTTGTATCCTAATTTTGATATTGTTTGAACCATAAATAACGCCATATATATTTTTTTAATAAAATTTAACGGGGGGGGGGGAGGGGGTTGAACCCCCAACCCCCTCCCTTGGCTACGGCCTTGGAAATAATGGTTCGGTACAGACGTATATTATATTCTCTAATAGTCTATNAACCCCCTCCCTTGGCTACGGCCTTGGAAATAATGGTTCGGTACAGACGTATATTATATTCTCTAATAGTCTATTATCGCTAGGAACTAAATTTTCAAATTACGGTTAACAGTAAAATACAGTTTACTAAATGTTTCTCAGAAAAAAGCAAACAAGTACGCACTGTTATTTATCATGTCAAGCATATCTCAGATATTACTTTTGAACTAAATCATTATTTCGATTTTCAAACTATTTCGAATTTCTAAAAAAAATCATAACTAGACCATCCCGCTTTGGTGGCCGCATGATCTTAGGCGTCACTTGATGTAAATGTATGGAGTTGTTACTAGAGGTGTGTTTAGATTCGAAATGTTGAAACTCGCTTCAGTGGCCACGTGGTCTAACACGCTGCTCGCGTGGTCAAACACCCTGCTCGCGTGGTCTAACACGCTGCTCACGTGGTCTAACACGCTGCTCACGTGGTCTAACACGCTGCTCGCGTGGTCAAACACGCTGCTCCCGTGGTCTAACACGCTGCTCACGTGGTCTAACACGCTGCTCACATGGTCTAACACACTGCTCCCGTGATATAACACACTTCTCTCGTGTTGGCTATACTGCAGAAGACGAGGAGATCGGGGTTCTATCCCAGTCGTATGCATCGATAGTGGGTTTTTTTAATGGTTTTCCTCTCACCCTCTACACTAATGCGGATGCGTTTCCTCTCAATTCAGCCTTCCTAATCCCTAACCCATTAGTGTATTTTTTACATAGGCGTTTAACCCGAAAGGGTAGTATGACGCGGTGCTTAAAAACAAGTCAAAGACGAATCCCAAATCTCCTTTAACTTCGTCTTCTCGACACCCCCAATAGCCTTAGACTCTTCGAAACAGAAAAATTTGAAATTTCTCACTGAAATATGAAATATTTCAACTTATAATCAGTTCAAGAGCAGTAATTATTAAACTTTGTTTTTACACAAATTAGTGATTAAATGGAATCTATAACGTAAGCATAGATACTTTCAGATATATCAGACTAAAATAATATGGTGTCCTTAAGTTTTTCTCCAAACCTTTCTCTTTACCTAGCTGTATTAATGAATAATCTTATAAATTAAAGTAGTCTAGAATTATGTGACGATAGCAAAAATCTTATACTTCGACTTTTCTTCAGATGTGTCAAACTAATTTTCGATTTAACTTCTCAAATAAGAAATAACCTTTTCACAACCCTAGATGTTAAGCAAACCCAATGTTTTTCGTGGAAACGGGGTGGGCGGGTGGAGGGGGATAACATATATTCCAATTAAAGCGCTTTTTTCAACTAATTTTTTTTTTTCCATGAAAATGCTGACCCTTTAAAGCTTGCAGTTAAATGTACCAACATCACAAATATTTCTGTTTTTTACATTTATTTTGTAATTTTTGGTGAAATTTCCTGTGTTTTGTTGATTCTTGCGGTTTTTAAAGATGCGTGGCAACCATATATACTATAGCAACAACTGTTTTTTTCAACACAGCGTCTTACTATCCATTCGGGTTGTACCGATGCTTATGTACTAATTACGCTAGAGGGTTAGGGATGAGGACGGTTCAATGTAGAGGAAGTGTACCTACATTTGCGTGGGGAGAGTGGAGAAACCATTTAGGAAAAACCATTCTCAGTATACCTCGACCGGCATAGAACAATACTCTTCTCGTCATTAGCAGGCCACTCTAATACGAGAGTGTCGTCTAAAGCCATTCAGCCACTGAAGTGATTTTGATTTAAGTTAGTTTGTAAGTCGTGTATTGGTAACCTGGTGGTTTAGGAGTAAGGTGTCGGACTTCTGTGCTGGGGTACAGGGTTCAGTCCTCGGTCCCGGCACAGATTTATCTGATTACCAAACCCTTCCTCCACCTCTGACAAGACGTGTATTAATCACAACTTGTGAACGTGAGGAATGTCAGGCCTCCACCGTGGTTCGGATCCCACGTTAAACTGTAGGTCCTTCATTTCATCTCACAATCACCCTACCATTA
>CABEEJ010003933.1:0-21537 GCA_901482245.1 Timema douglasi
AAATCAAATGGTTCAAGGGTATTGTTTCAAACTTTGGGAAATCTACGCTTGACTTAGACGTATGGGCAGAGTCGTTCGCTTGTAGTGTGATACCAGATTCAGTTATATACCTCCCGTTAGAATTCCCCAATTTGGGGGTTCCTGAGCTCTATAAATGTTTTACTGGCAATGAATTAAGGAGGGAAGCGTTGAATCGAGTGCAACACACGCTGGTTGGCCCAGACAATGTGTCCTATGTTATGTTGACAAAATTGTCAAATTGTCAAATTTCTTGACGAGCGATTCTAGAGTTATTTAATATTCTATGGGAAGAGGGGGGTAATACCACCTACATGAAAAATTTACTTTCTGATTCATATTCTAAAACCGGGTCAAAGCGCAGGGCTAACAAGTTCTTATCAGCCTATTGCACTCTCATCCCGTTTTAATAAAATCATAGAACACTTAGTCAAATCCCGTTTGAAACGATTTCTGGAAAAGAACGAACTCCTTAATCCCAAGAAATTTTGATTTAAAAAGGGACGTCCCATACTTAATGGCCTCTCTATATTAGTTTCTGCTCTTCTAATTTATCTATCACAAAACTCATCTGTATCAGCTTTTTTCCTCGATATACAGGATGCGTACAATAATGTCAATCATTTTGTGTTGTTTGATAAACATTTTCGCCTGGGGTGTTCTAACATAATGTGTTATTGGTTAGGCTATTTATTTCATAATAGATCGTACATTGTAAAGATACGACAAGCTAGATAATCTCCTTGAATTCAACAAAGGGGCCTACTGCAGGGATCAGTATTCAGTCCTTTGTTAGATGCAGTTTATTCCTACAATATTGAAAGCGCTTTTCCAGTTGGTATAGCGACTTTACATTATGCGGATGACGTGGTAATATAAGTTCGATCTTGTAACTTGTCAGAGGGGGTTGTCAAGTTACAATCAGTGTTTCCTTTGCTTTCAAATTGGTTGGAAGCCCACTTTTGACTCTAAATGTATTCAAATGTTTTGAGGTCTTCGCGGATGCCTCTTGGAGCTCCCACCCATATACAATGTTACAAATGTACCATGGGCTTATACGTTCTTGATTGGAGTATTGGAGCTTTTTATATACCACTGCATTACAATTTACACTATCAAAGTTGGATAAGATCCAAAGTGTGGCTTTAGGACTGTGTTTGGGTGCTGATCGTATATCACCAACCAATTCCCTCCTTATTGAAACGGTGGAATTCCCTTTATTTCTTAGGTGCCGTCTGTTGGTGGACACGTTTTTTATTTTTTTACTAAAGATTGTTCATCCTCGAGTTATCTGTGGCGCAGACTTCGGATCCTTACAAATTATGTTCACACTAAACAATATTGGTTAAACAAAATATGCTAATCTCTGGTGGATAGTTGTTTGGATTTGAATGAACTGCGTCAGTATATTTTTTCTCTTCCATATCATGTACAGTGTATCACTGGGGGGTGGGGACATGATGCCTTTTTGGACACGTCAGTGGTGTTTTCCATTCCTGATTCACGAGTAAAAAAAGTTACCGTTCCTATCAAACAAAAGTTAAATACAGTAAGGTATATGAGGGAAAGATGAAGTAGATACAAACTTATATTTACATGGAGGGGAGTCAGCCTTAATGGGTGTGGCCTTCTATGACAGTAGTATTAATTGTGGTCTGACATATAAACTACAATTCAACGTGCCAATATCTACAGTGGAATTATTTGCTATCATGCGGGCATTGAAATATAGCTTATCTTTACGTTCTCAGCTTGCAGTGGTATTATATGACTTCCGTAGCGCTTTGGAGTCTATAAGCGGCTTGTCAGGCCCTCCATCATACCCATTAATAATTCAAGTACTCGACGAGTGCGCCTCTCTATAAGCTAGGGGCTACGAATTGGGGTACTGATGGGTTCCTAGTCACGTGAGTGTAATGTGTAATGAGAAAGTAGATAGTTTGGCATTTAGTCTAAATTTACTTTCCATTTTACAGGAAATCACGCTACCATATACCAATTTTATACCGAGGGTAAAATTCCAAAGTCGGTTAAATGGAGCGGATGGTGGGAGACCATATGCCAGCAGAAAGCAAAATGGTACCACGAGGTCTGTGCTACAAAATTAGTTACACAATGGTTTTCGGACGTTAAGGGCACCCGTAAATTTATTTCTACAATAATCCACCTTCGGCTTGGGCACGCCTACATAAAAGACCAAATTTATTTTATGTACAAGGTTCCGTCCTCCCATTGTGTGGTTTTCCACGTTCTTGGAACATTAGAACATATTATTTATGACTTGCCCCCTACATCAGTTGGCATGATTAAATTACATTCTTAATTATATTACAGACTTTTATTTAGTTAATGTACTACACTTAGACACCGTTACTTTGTATAGGTGGCTGTTTAATTTCCTTCTAAATATAAATATGTCAGTGTAGAGACGAATAAAATTTGTCTTCCCGGTTATTTAGTAGACGAAATTCGTGTTGAGTTAGAGTTAGGTTATGTGGGTCAGTCCTGGATTGAACGCATACAAAAATCAAGAGAATAGTATCAGGATTGCATCAAATCCAAGTTTTCCTGGCTTATTGAAGAAAATATCTTCAATCCCATTGAAGGAAGGAAAAAATAAATAAATTATAACTCAATAATTATTTAAAGATATTAGCGTATGATTTCATTTAAATACATTTCAAATAATTAAACATAACTATACAAATTTTGTTATTTGACAATATTAATAAAAACCTGTTTAATGAAGTGATTTAATGTATTTATTTTCTTCTGTATACGAAATTGTGCGTATTTCTGTTAATTAATTATATATTGTCTCTAGCTCTCAATATTCTGAAAAGTTCAATTGTAATACACGAGAGATAAATTTTTAGGGTTAGTAATTGTTTTATCTTTATAATGAGATATTAATCTAATACACGATCTTTGGTTCACTTATTAATTAGTTACAATAAAGTAAGTGTGTGTTTATACTATTGGTGCTCTTTTCTATTTCCTGTTTATAAAGTCAACATAAAATCTATTGTATTTAAATTTAGTTTTATATCTTTAAATATAATTATTTACAAATTTACATATACCTATGAAAAATTAAAAATATTTATATTAGCAATAATTTAATTCCTTCTTCTCACAGATGTATTAAAACATTTTTCATTTAAACATCTTTCACATCGTTTCCTACACTCTTTGGTGATGCAACAGAAATTTTTGCTCAGTTTTCAAGGGAAATCTACTTTTCCAGGCTAACTTTTTGCTTACATATAATATTACACCAGAATGCCGAAGAATAAAGGTATGTAATTTCATATATGACCCACTCATAACACGAACACGCGTCACACTGTCTACGTTTATCGTTCAATTTGAAAGCTCATGAAAAATATGGCTGCCATAGTTTATAATGCAGACAATATGACAGTTCTTTAATTTATAAATATAAGTAGATTAAAATATTTTCTATCAGTTCCATAATGTGATGGTCAACACTCATTGCGTTTATTTTATATTATGGTACCATTAGAATACTTGTAGCTACTTAGTTTGATAGATCCATCTAGCTATTATAATTCTAACAGCTGGAAACCATCCTATTTTGATTTGCCAGCTTTTTACTGTAATATATGAATTTGCTTTAGTACATTTTTACACTATTTTAAGAGAGTCATTTTTTTAATAAAAAACAACCACCTAGCAAACATCATTTTTAACCATACACATTATTAGGGCCTACTTGACGTTACGGATGTGTTGATACTAAGGGAACAAGGAACTCTTACATTGAAAATAGTCTCGCTGTGGAGTGGTGTGGGACCAGTATAGCTTGTCATTCGTTGCCGATATTGATACTGGTGGTTTAGGGATGCGTTGTGAAATCACAACCTGTTCTTCTGACGTTACACTCACAACCTTTTCCTGACAGACAAAAGGAGCTGTTCCTTTTTGTCACTGGTCCACGGATCAAATATACGCTGTAACAGGTCCGGAGCAAACTTGTTCCTCGTCTTTCTGTCACAGGCACAAAGTAACCTTGCTCCTCGTCTTAGGCACAGACCGCTGTAACTGGTCTGGGGAAAATTTGTTCCTTTATACTCTGGAGATTTTTGGAGCAGTTGTACAGTAGAAAGGAAGTGGATGCTTTGTGTTCTTGTCACAGTGCTGAGATCATGTCCGGTGCAACCTTACTTATCTATTATATAGACCTAGCATATAGTTGGTTTGGGGAGTCACAAATGAGTTTTGAAGGGGAACGCTTTCGTAGTACAAAACATTATTTCCACAATACAAGCACAGTATCTAATATATTTTCACAAATTGTTACGTTGATGAGTGACATTGAAGAGACCCACTCGGTGATCAAATGATTTAAGGCAAGGGTCAGCAATCTACTGACTGACTGATTTTATATAGCCCACAAAATATTTAGCAAACAAACAATATGTTCAAAAAATTGACTTAAGGTGAGACCGAAGGGAGCGCGAGTATTTTTCACAGTTGTACAGAATTTTTTGGCCAAAATAAATAAAATATTTCTCCAGTAGCAACATAAGAGTTTATTTTTTTGCACATGCTAATATCAAAAGATCTTGAATATCTGTCAAGGGTGTCCTGGAATTTTGTCAAAACTTTTTAAATAAAGAGAAAAAGTTTTGGCAAAATTCAAGGACACCCTTGACAGTTATTCGAGATTTGTTGATATTAGCATGTGCAGAAAATTAAATTCTATGTTGTTACCAGAGAAATATTTGATTTATTTTGGCCAACAAAATGTAATGCTATAAAAAACTGTAAAATTACTCACGCTCCCTTCTGATGCACCCTAATAGCTAATTACTAATTGGGAAATGTAAAACTGAACTTTTTTTTGCTTTACTTTTTTTCAAATTAACCAAACATTTATTTAAAACCCATAAAGCCCACACTATCAAAAAGGTTGCCAGCCGCTCGCACTAGAATGAACAGCCGATGACAGGGAGATTGAGGTTCGATTCCGGTTGAGTGCACTGTGGATGATTTTTCCTAAACGTTTTCAACTCTCATTCCAAACAAATGTGGGTGCTCTTCCTCTAGAATGAACCATCTTCATCCCTAACACATTGACGTAATTGGCATGAATGCGTTAAACCCGAACGGGCAGTAGACATGGTGCTTAAAAAACACTAGGCTGGGAGTAGGTATGAATACTGTAACTGTTACAAAAAGGAGCAGGTAAAAGGAACATGTCCAGTGGTGGAGCAGTAACAGATTGCTCCTGCTCCACTAAAGAAGCAGTTTTTCCCATTCCTATGGCGGATTGGTAAGGTACTCCCCTTTACAATCCCTACCACTCAGCAGCACCCTCCAATGCAAATAACCACATCTTACGATACTGATACCAACACCAACATTCAACAATTTCACTTCGAGTATCATATTCACCATTCATATGTTTTCTTCAGGCATACTGATCTCACCCTTACTACAATCTCACCCTAACCCCGGCAGTATTGTTTAGAATTTTCTCTTCTTATTCTTCTTCTCTTTGTAGGATTAGCAGTTATAAATAATCATCTTTCACTTACATCATTGTGATTTTCATTTTTACCTCACTGGTAATAATATTAATTTACCACAAATTCGATTAGATTTTAAAATAATTTAAAATTTTCTCAGAAGGCTTACAGGGCCACAGTGTCTCACCAAAAACCTATAAAATGAGGACAGCCCTAATCACGTGCATTTGTATACAAAGTTGAAAATACTCGTATTAGACTTAACTGACCAAAGTCAACAATTTTTGGCCGATTTTGAACAAAACACTAAATAAGATGGTGATTCACAAAGATTATGTTAATATTAATAGGGATTAAGAATACATCTTCATTTTAAGGTTCAAATCATTAGTAAAATAGCATTTTGTTGCGATTTCAAAACATGCATGTTTTTCGGGGGATAGAAAACTAGTTTCTCCATTCCGATATCATAGTCAAGCCATATTGATAGTGGAACAGTAAGCCTATCAGGAACTTGAAACTGTTCCGGAAGTTTAACTTGGATGGTGTTAAATAGGTAGCCTATATGAAATATCGGTATCGGTACATCTCTACTTGACAACGTTATTATAGGTTTGTTGTGTAATCAAGTCTCACACATGCTTAAAATAATGTTTAAAAATTCAAAAAAAAACCCTAAGCTTTGAGTTACAGTAGGGGCAACTTAAAAAACTAAAAGAAAGTAAAACACTTTTTAGTTTATAACTTTATAATTTAATTTGCTTATATGTAATTTATTAATTACAATCAAAGTTTTAGTTATGTTGGGATGGGTGATATTACAAACTTTATTTAGAATCAGTTCTAGTTGTGTTTCTAAAATTTGGTCACAGATAGTTTGGATGGTACTTTTAACTAACAGTTTGTTAGTTGGAATGAGGTGTTTTATTTGGTTTGCTAATTTATTAGTTCTAATTATTGTTTAATACAAGAAACCATTAATCAAAATATTGATTTAGTATGTGAAATAGGCCTAGTTCAAATATGTGTGTATATATATATATATATTTACTGTTTGGAAGATTTTTTATCATCATAAACTCATTTTCCAAATTAAGTGCTCTTTTGCATTTTAATGTAATTTTTAACTCTCTTATAGGAAAGGGAGGTAAGAATCGTAGGAGAGGAAAGAATGAAAACGAAACCGAGAAAAGAGAACTGGTCTTCAAGGAGGATGGTCAAGGTGAGGATTGAATTAAAGTAAGATTGACAAGCTGTCAAATAGGGCATATGTTTATATCTTATCCTAGACCAACTGTGGTTTTTCACAAAGTACAGTAAAAAAGAAGATTACAAAGTACATTAATAAAAAGAAGATTATTAAGTCAAGCTAGTGTCAACTTAGGCTACTTTTTTTTACGTAAACAAAGGTATTAAAGATAGTAGCCTTGGTCTACCGCTTTAGAACGGTATTTTGAGGTCTGAAAAAAAGGTTTGGACTTTATTTAGCCCCACATTTTGGTAAATTTTGATTACATTTTTTTATATCTTTGTTAATGAAGTCAAGAGTTTGTCTCTCTGTCCCCTCATGAGCATTGAACAATATCTACCACACACAGGGCTTAAAGTTTTAAAATTAATCTGATTAGATTTTTTTTTAAATATATTAAAAACTTGGTTGGAAGATATAAATAAAATAAGTTTTTTTCTTTTTTTTATTGTTTCAAGTGTTGCTGGGATAACCACGCATTGCCGGGTCATTCTACTAGTACAAAATAATTGTTAATCTTGATCAATGCTTGCTATATGATTTCCTTTTAAACCCAATTCATAACACAGTATGTCTGTAGCCATATTATTCCCTTACTTTGGTGCTAGGTACTCGCGAGAGTTTGAGGGGAGTAGGAGTTGTTGTAATGAGAGTGAAAAGTATGCATGAGTATAACAGGAGTTGTGTTAAGACGGAAAGTGGGAGGACGCGGTGGTTCCAAATAAAAATGGAATGAATCAGGGGAGTGTCCTCTCCCCACTACTATTTGTAATGTTAATGCAAATGCTCGTGAATAAAGGTGCAGGAAAGCTCTGCGAGGAAAGAATGAAAGCCTCGATGTTGGCTGATGACTTGATGGTATGGGGGAAGAAGGAAGAAGAAGTACAGGGATAGTTACCGGAATGGAATGAGGAAGTGAAGGAGTGTGGATTGAAATCTAGCACGGCGAAGTGTAAAGTGATGGATGGTTATGACAAGGAAAAGGATAAAGCTTAGTAAAGCTATAAAGTTGGTTGTGGGGGAGCTGAGTAAAGAACAGAACATAAAATATCTTGGAAGTGTGATCGAGGAGAAAGGTGGAAGTAGAGGAGATCGGCAGAGGAAGTTGTTAGTTATTTAGGTGTGTTAGAGACCTGCTTTGGAGCAGAGAAGTGCCCTTAAAGTGTAAGGAAGTGTTGTAGAGGGCGTACTTTGTACCCATTGTCACATGCGCAGCAGAAACATGGATAACGGATTTAAGAAAGACTAGAGGCCATTGAACTGAAGTTTGTGAATAGCATTTTATCTGTCACATGGAGAAATGAGATTATACATTAAGCTATCCGGGAAAGAGTCGGGCTACAGGGAGAATATAAAATAAATTAGAGGAAGCAATACTGAGATGGTATGGTCGTGTAATGAAGATGGAGGAGGAAAGACTGACAAAGAAAATGATGGCAATGAAGTATGTAGGGGAAAAATCACAAGGGAGGCCAAGAAATAAAGAATAGTGGAAAGATAGAAAGGAAAAACATGTTGATCATATGATTCTTAGTATGACTATAAATAAATTCAAAATGTAGATTATATTGCTAAATAGTTCTTAAATTAAAAATTCCTGTGAATTTTAATAACTGCCTATACAATAAAATATTGTTGCCCAATAATTGTGTTGACTAGGTAGCTGTAAAATAAAAGCGGCTGAAATTTTGAATAACCATCTAATTAAAGGAAGATAAGGTTAGTTTAATTTTAGTAAATTAATAATATTGTTAATGAACATCACATTCAAACGTCTCATTGATTGGCAGACCTTAATGTTAAGCTTTTAATATTGATTTTTCCCACCTGAGTTTCGGGAACATCCATTTCCCAAAAATGTTTCTCGAAGTTCTGGATCCCAAACAGGCCTCGATAAAACTACTGATACAATTTTAGATGTGAAGGTAAATTACCTGAAATAATTATTCACCTGAAGTTTGGGTTATATATATTTCAGAATATGCCCAGGTAACCAAGATGTTGGGAAATGGCCGACTAGAAGCCATGTGTTTCGACGGAGTGAAGCGCTTGTGTCACATTCGTGGGAAACTGAGAAAGAAGGCAAGTAGATATAAGACTATGTGTATCTTTAATCGGCTAAAATTGTGATTTATTTATAAGTTTAGTTTAAAATAATTCTTGATGGCCAAAAACTTTAAAATCACAACAATTGTTTTAGTGTCAGAGTTGCCACGCACCAGGAAAACACAAGATTTTCTTTTGTGTTTTTGGGGAAAAAATCAGGAAAACACGGGGAATGTTGGGAAATCAAATAAAAATAATGAAATGTTTGTAAATTTGGGACACTTAATTGAAATCTCAAAACGGTAGGTCTTTGGATCTGGTTCAAAGATGTCTTATCCCTTAAACAAGGGCTGTGAAGCGACAGAAGATATAGTTACCCATCTATTTTAAATAATCCTGTTTTAAAAATAAGTTACATGACTTCACACTATTCATGATGAAAAATGAAAAAATACACTACCCATTTCTTCAATATAGGCTGGAAAAATGGAAATTTCTTCTGGAAAATATTGGCAACCCTGAGTGTAATGTAACATAGTTACGTATGTCTTTTAGGATAGAAAATACCAGGGTATATTATGTGACAAACTAGGTTTTTATTTCATAACTGTTAGGGCTGGATCAGTAGCAGCAATTTAAACTTGTATGCTCAACTCTAGAACATTAGGTCAGGTTTGAATTCTGGCCTTATACGCCGTCATTGCTGTTTCTTTATCTTAATTTTCATTGCTTTTGCCATCCAATTTACAGCCAAATGCACTGCCAATGTAACAAAAATACGGTACTTAAAGTTTCACTACACTTGCTTCAATCAACCTGCATTATTCCAAATATAAATAAACTATAATATTGGGAGCCTTTTTTTAAATTTGAAGTATAGACCAAATCGAATATACATTTTCATTTAATTTGTTTGAGGTATTAATGTTCACTTTCTGATTTAGCTTATTATTATCAGCACGTGAAAATTTCTATGGACTAGAGCAAAAGGGCCTACCAATTTTGCTGGAATACCTTCGTTTTTTTTTTAACATATCACAATTGACATGAAACCGACAGTTAATTTCTTTCAAATATTCACACACACCTAATATACAGATATTAGCTAATAGTTAATACATTAAAAACTTATTTAATTATTTATTTTTGAAATTGTCAAGGTTTTATCTTAAATAAACTTTTTGATAATCTTTCACAATTTAAGTTGGTGATTTGCAAGTCAAATTTTGAAAGGGTCTCTTTCTTGTACATTCTAAATTTGTCACTGCCTGATGTTTCAACTTTTTTTTTTTTAATTTAATTTTAAGGTGTGGATCAACCAAGGTGACATAATACTAATTGGCCTTAGAGACTATCAGGATGCTAAGGCAGATGTCATTTTGAAGTACACCCCTGATGAGGCCAGGAACCTAAAAACCTACGGAGAGTTTCCCGAGACAGGTAAGCCTATATTATAAGGCGATATTTTTCTTTGGCTTTTTCCAGCCAGAAAAACAAGATGCAGCAGAGACCAACCTTTGTTGTTAGCATATTTTATTTTGCGAACAATACATCACCCACCTCAGTGGCGTAATTAGCTAACACGCTTGTTTTGCCTAGAGCCAGACTACCAAGGACAGGGATATTGAGGTTCGAAGCTCAGTCAGCTGAACTGTGTGTATTTTTTCCTAAATTGTTTTTCACTCTCATTCTATGCAAATTTGGGTTCACTTCCTCTAAATCCAACCTTCCTCATTCCTAATCTATTAGCGTGATTAGTACTTAAGTAAGTAAATAAAAAAAATGCCTCCACATAGGCCTACAAAAGTTTATTTTAGGAATGGTTCCTTTATATCCCTGAATATTTAAGTACACTGGAGCTTTAAGGATTTAAAAACATGAAAAAAAGAGATTAAAAACAAAAAACTAACTACACCTTTTTAAATTTGGGATTTTTTTTAGAGCTATAATGATGCAGTATGCAATATAATTATAACACAAACCAAATAGCCACACCCTCTACTTTAAATTTACCACTTTGGGTTGGTGTTATGACTTCACATCATAAAAAAAATTATATTTTCTATAGCAACTAAAGAATAATATGAAAGTGAGCAAAGTTAGAATTTGAAATGGAAGAAAAAATTAAATATAGCTGTGGCAAAGTTATCTGTAATATGTTTACCATGTTTTATACGATTACAATTTAAATTAAACACTCTTTGATGGTCATTTGGTTTAAGGGGTCATTACAGGTAGACTGAATTGCCTATGTGGTCTCTTAAAATAAATTTTGATATATAGAATATATGCATTTTCTCATGTTTCACCTTTTTTTTTTGTCTAAACACCTTTCTCTACATCTCACTTAATTTTGGATGGTTTAAAAAGTAAAAATAAAAGTAACATATAAATTAATCCTACTGTCGATTTCACTTTGAATTTAAAAAATGAACTTATCACACACCAATAGATGATATAGTCTGTGTACTTTTTTTATTTTGTTACTGCAAAAATATTTGGTTGCATTGTTGTTATTTCCTTTTCAGTGCGCATCAACGAAACTGTTACGTTTGTTGAAGACGGGTTTGATGAAGATATTGAGTTTGGTGATGAGATCAGCGATGAAGGGGAGGGCGATCCAGTTGATCACGTAAGTGTATTGGAATCTGGCCCCATAGTGTAGAGGTCAATGCACCTGGCTATGCACCTAGGGATATCGGGTTCGATTTCTGGCTTGTACCTTTGGTATTCTCCTGTTGAGAGGAATTATTCCAACGGTCACCAGGGGTTGGTAAATTAGATTTAAGCTAGGTTTAAGACTCCCACTGGCTTACACCTCCTTATTCAATGTCAACACATTATCTCATTGTACAATGTTGTAGATAACCTTGTATGGTGTACCCTGTTAAAATTCCTGTGCCACCAGAACGGCAAAAAATCTACATACATGCGACCAAACTATATGTCATATCCCTACTGGTCGGTAATGCCATACGCTAACAAAAAGTGTAATGGAGGAAACTAGGAATTCTAAAATTGGCTAGTTATTAACGTTGATATTTTTTTAAGGACATATTTAAATAAATAAGGTTTTTAATCATCTTTTAATGACTATCACTAATTTTATAATACATTAAAAACTATACAATAAAACTCAACTTTTAGTGAAGTTCGGTTGTACTAGTTGTATTAATTTAATGTGAAAGACATAAATGTGTAATGTGTGTAAAACAGGATAATGTAATTGAGAACTTAAAGTCTTGGGCAGGGTCAAGTAAAGATTTTCCTTGTATCACTCTTTGACATATCTGATTAACAAGTGAAGGTAGCAAAGACACGATTTAAAAAAAAAAAGTGAAGTAGTGAGAAGAAATAACTGTGAAGAACAGGGAGTGTGAGTAGAGAAGTGTGGGAGGGAAAGGAAGGGAAAATACACTTTAATTGCACTCACTCCCTGTTAGATATGCCATATTTCCAACAGTACTGTTTACTGAATTCGCGTTGTAAATATTATATATATATATATTGAAATATTCACACATAAAAACACCTCATATTATCCATGAGGTTATTTTTTTTAATTACCACATCTTATTACCCGTTTGGGTTATATGCCTATGTACTAATGGTTTTAGGGATTAGGAAAAATATATTTATAGGAAGTCTACCACCACACATTTGCGTAAAAGTAGAGTGTAACACCATTTTGGAACACCCAACCGAGATTCAAATCTCAATCTCCACATCATCAGCAGTCTAGCTTACTCCAAGAGTAGCATGTTAGATCTTGCAGCCATCAAAGAGGGTGGTTAAATGTTATTTAAATTACGATTTATCGAAATTTTCGACTAACCAAATATTTAAACATTTAAAGTAGTATACGTTTTTGCCGGGGGAAACATGCAGTTCCAAACGAAACCAAATAATGAACTATCCATGTTCAATTTAACGAGGTTCTAATGTACGTAGTTCATGAATATGTATTAATAAATCATCATTAGTAAGGTTAAATAATGAAAAAATAATATACTCCTAATAAAAATACCGCAGTTTCATGGAATGACAGATGCATAGCACATTAAACAACAAATATATATATTTGAGGTGTCTCCAAAACACAAGTCATTAATATATGTGGTATTTGCAGAACTGCAGTTAGTATGCAAATATTGCAGGACTTGTACAATTTTTTCATTTTACTAAAGCTTTACTTTTTCTTTTAGGAAAACCTCTTCATTTTTTGTTATATATGTATTTGGAATAAGATACAGGAAAGATGGACAGAAAACATTTTACTTATAGCAAAATGCCTCACAAAGTGAAAAGAGGTTTTTCTTAAAGAGATATATTCACGTTCATTGTCCATTTCCTTTGTTTGTCCTTAATGTTATTTGTTTATTTTACATGATCCTATATCTAAGTGTCTTATCTCCCCCCCCCCCCCCCCCCNCCCCCCCCACACTCTTTTGTGTTTATTATTTTCTCTTTTAGGAAGTTGTGTTGTGTGTTTCATACACACTCCTGATGAGTTTCATTAGAATCAAACCTAGGTCAGGCAATTGGGAAGTAACGATCAATTTTCTTCACAAAGAGGCCATTCCCTCTTTGTCAGTGGCGTCAATATTAGTGTTAACTGTGTTCTTATTTTCATTAGAAAAGTCATAATTTATTTATTCCCTTTTATATGTTTTCTATCCACTTTTTTGTACCTTACACTAAATTCATACTTATATTATCCTTGGAAGAAGTTACTGGAAAGGTGGATATAAACATATAAACGGGACGAACACAATATGGCTTTTACAATGAAAAGAAGAATACAGTTCATATATTTTCTCCCTTTTGTGTTTAGTTTTTTGGTCTCCTTTTTTAGCAAGTTGTGTTGCGTGTTTCACACTCCTCCCTGATAAGTTCCAATGGAATTAAACCTAGGTTGGGGAATTGGGCGGTGATGATCAATTTTCTTTACCATTACCTCTTTGTCCAATGGTAGCAATGTCAAGTGTGAACTGTGTTCTCCTTTTCATTAAAAAAGCCATATTGTGTTCGTCCCTTTTATATGTTTCTATGCACCTTTCCTATATCTTCTTCCAAATCTAGTACACATTACCTCATAAAGTGAAAAGAGGTTTTCCTTATAGAGATAAATTCATACTTAATAATTTTTAATTGGATTATTTTCTTTTATTTTCCAGATCTGATTTTGGCCCATTCACTCTTCGATCGCTGCAATAAATGGGTATTGTGTGGATGATACTTGGTGGTTTAGGCAGTGTATTAAATGCACATTTTAATTAGATTCGACATAATGATTGTTATATATAAATATTCATAACATCCCCTTTAAATATTGCTTAGGAAAAGTAATCTACCCCCAAATATATGTTAAGTGTCTGGTACATCTGTGACTGATTAGATGTTGGTTCTACTTTATTTCTTAAACATTTACTCATTTAGGTTAATAAAATCTTCTTTACCGAAAGATTTTTTGAAATACAATATTGAAATTATAACAGTGTTTGGCATAGGAATAAAAAAAGTTTCACTCTTTACTTCTCTTTTATTTATTTTGTTTTAATGTTTTAAGTAATCTTTGCATTGACAAATATCGTATAAAATATTTACATGTAGAAATTGGTTAGCTAACTATGAAATGTTTACTGAAATGTATTTTTTTTAAAGTATGTTTGTACAATATTTAATGAAATCAAATACTTGGTACCTTATTGGGATTTGTCTGCTTAGATTAAAGTAGGCATTTGAAGTCAACCCTTTGTTGTAAATGTTACTTAAAGAACAAATTTCTTACAATGTGATGGAATCTTGCTTTGTTTGATTCTCTCAAAACATGTCATTGTGGTTTATTGTTATAAAGTAAATTGCAGAATAGGCCCTATATTAAATTAGATCAGAAACAAATCTCTGATTTTAATAATATCTCTAAAGCTATATTAGTCTTGAATATTTACTCTTTTTTTTATATAAATTATATTTATTTAAGGTATCAAGTAAACTTTTTTTGACTTTTTTCTATTATAATTGTTTGAAAATAAAAAAAACTTTTGTCTAATTGTGATGTTCTTTTTCTGGTGTGTAAAAACTGGTATTTGGTCAGTTTCCTCGATTAAAGTCTTAATTTAAAATTCTCTTGAATGACCTGTAACATTCAAATTTTATTTGATGCAAGAAAAACAAGTTTTAAAATGTTTTATTAAGACCTTTTCTACTACATAATAATATTATTTAAGGTTTTAAAATACTGTAATATTGGGCGTGCATGACCTGGGAAGGTCACGGGGGCTGGTCACATGTCACCGTGCGAACCACTAGTTCTTTTGAGGATATTGGGTATGTTGCAGGTTAAATATGAATTAAAAAAAACACTAAAAAACATTCACAGACTTAAATATACAGCTAAACAACTCAACAAATTAGGTAGTCAAAGTAATTATGTAAATTAATAAACCAATAAGGACATAATAAGTAGAATAACGCTGAATAAGTTATAACTAAGCAGTTCCTGAGCTAAGTAATACTAGTAATTGTCTTTAAATTAATACACAAATGAAAACACATGAAATAGAATTAAATCAAATCAAGTAAACAGCTTGTTAACAAAAATACTGAATAACTAGTTAAATATCCCAATATCAGTTTATTTAAATGTTCGTTCACGGTACAATTTACTTTAAATGTTAAAAGGGGGGACAAACACAATATGGCCTCCACAATGAATAGAAGAACACAGCTCACACCCTAAACCGCCGCCAATGGACAAAGAGGCGATGATTGCCTCTCAAAGAAAACCGATCATCACCGCCCAATCCCCCGACCTAGGTTTCATCCTTTCCTGTACATTCTTCCAAATATAATACAATTGCCTCATAAAACGAAGAGAGGTTTTCCTTATTGAGTTATATCTTTCAATGTTAAAAACACTCACGGCACCCCGCCGCAGGTCCCAGTGCCATACACACCACACAAACACCGGACTCTCTGGTTGAGAACCAAAAACTGAGCACACCTGGCTATCGTTGAGCGTGTATATATAGGTGTGGTGCCAGCTAAGGTCTGGAATCCTCCACTTCTAGAATTAAAAGAACCCAGACCCCTACAGATGTGTTTCCATCCTCCCCCCTGTCCCCTCTAATCTCCTAGTCAAGTGAGAAGGCCGCTGCCTACCTGCCAGACAAGGAGGGAGACAGAAAACGGGGAGCGCAGTCAGGGTAAACAATGAGAGCGCACTGGTTCCGCTGTTAGACACTAATCTTGTTACAATACCTTATAGGCTAGCAACTCAGAAGAGAAAAAATTTACTTAAAGAATTACATTTGCTTCACTTCCCTTCCATTATATTTTTATTACAACTTGTCTCCAGATAAAGAGATAGAAGTAATAGCTAGTTAAGAATAGAGCACGGTCTATTGGATTAATTTAATTAATTTAGTCCCACTTCTAGATCTATAGTAAGGGGATCATTTGTACCCAATTTTCAGACATATATTGAAATAAGACATGTTCTGAACTGATTTTGTCCTCAATTTGTTAAATAAAATAATGCAATTTGGAATTTATATGGATTATATAAATCTAAATTAATAAAATAAATTATTTGTCTATATTGAGCATTGCGCGATATCTACCGCATGCATGCAGAGGTAACGAACTTTTAAAATTACATCTCAAATTCTGAATTTTTAAGTTTTGATGAAAGTTATTTTTAATTAAACTAAGACCATGACAAAAGAAATAAAATGAGATCTTTTTTCTGTTTGAAGACAAACAGTTAAGCTCTTACGCGAGGCAATGCCGGGTTCTTCTGCAAGTATGCAATAATTGAATAGTTATAAAGTTTTTATTGTTAATCGGTCAACAATGCACATCATTACAGCTAGTGACTAGTATTTCTCAATAATTCTCACCTTTTCTTAGCTTTTAGCTCTTAACTGTGTGTAGACCAGTGCTCCACAAACAGTGTGCAGTGGTCACAGACAAGCGCCACGTATCTCTGTTCAATTAAACACAAATTAAGTTGGTAAGAGTGGCAGCAGCACCTGCATTGGTGACGTGGTTAGCTAACACTAATTTCGTGTTGAGCTAGTCTGCCGAAGACAGGGAGATCAAAGTTTGAATCTCGCTCGGGTGAACTGGAGTTGGTTTTTCCTAAATAGTTTTCCACTCGCCTTACACTCAATCATGGGTTCACTTCCTCTCTATTCATTTTTCCCAATTTCTAACCCATTAATATAATTAGTATAACCCAACTGAGTAGAAAGGTGCAGTGCTAAATTAAATAATAAGAGTGGCAGCTGTGTGTTGTTTATATTTCTTAGATACGTCTGACAAAATCAAAAGCTTTTGCACAAAGTTAAAGAGTTATGCTTTATCCAAATTACTAATGGTTTGAAAGGAAATGTCAAAAAATTGACCACACAAATAAATGTTCAATCTTTGAATATTTGAAGCTACTACAGGTAAAAAAAAAAGTCTATGCTTTGTACTATACAACCATTGGACTGAGTGCATAAAACATTTTCTGCTGTCGCAGAGTGTACCTAAAACAAAACACACTCCCGTGAACTTAAGGTGAGATGGAAGGGGACGTGAGAATAGGCCAGTGTTTTTACATTTTTTATGGCAAAAAATGTTGGCTAAAATAAATAAAATATTGCTCTAGTAGAAACATAAGAATTTAATTTTCTTCACTTGATGACCTCAACATTTCTTAAAATATCTGTCAAGGGTGCTGGAATTTATTGGTGACATTTTCTCTCCACTTTAAAAGTTTCCCATCTAATGATGACAGATATTCAACTACTGTTGAGATCACTATGTACTGGAGCAATATTTTATTTATTTTGGTCAAAAAAATATTTTGCCTTAAAAACTGCAAAAAACACTGGCCTTTTCTTGCATCCCCTTCTATCCTACCTTAAATGCAGTACAACAACCTTTTTAAAAATATATATATAATTTGTAAGTCTGGTCTTAATCATTTCTTCACACACATTTTATTCAGGCTTACACGTACATTGATCAAACTAATTGAACTAAGATGATAAAGGTATAACCTTACAGGAAATTTACATACATTTGCATAGTGTGATAGTGGGAAACCATTTGTGAAAACAAAAATTCAGTACACCAGATCGAGATTCAAACCACGATCTCCCCATCATCGGCAATTTAATCTAATATAAGATTGACACAGATCATGCGATCATTGATGTCGGTCTAAATCTCATCTGCTAAGTAAGCTAGAGACTTATTAATTACTCTAACTCCCGGCAAAGATTTATCTGATTGCCAAACCCTTCCTTCACCTCTGACAAGACATCTTGTGAATGTGAGGAATGCCAGGCCTCCATCGTGGTTCGGATCCCACGTTAAACTGTAGGTCCTTCATTTCATATCACAATCACCCTACCATTTTCCCATTAGCGTAAGTGTGTATAAACCGAACGGGTAGTAAGACGCGGTGCTAATAATAATAAATCTCTTTTAAATCAATTTGAAGTGTTAAAAAAACCAACGGAGTCACGGATGCTCCAATATGTTACTAAACAAGTCAAGAGGAACACAGATACACAATTTTTTTAGTGCCGCTTCTTACCACCTGTTCAGGTCACATGCTTAGATACTACACTAATGTGCTAGGGATTAGGAAAGTCTAATTTAGAGGAAGTGTACTCACATTTGCATGGCGGTAGATTTGAAAAATAATTTAAGAAAACTACCCTCAGTGCAACCAACCAGAGATCAAACCCAGATCACCGCGTCTCTCGCATTCTAGTCCCAACACAAGAGTAGCGAGTTAGACCATAAGCTCCGCCAATAGCCAATAGCATAACTGCACGTAGGCTAAGGCGCCAACCACGGCTGGTCTGTTGGGGACATTTTTGCGTCTGACCTTGAACATTGCGGGTGGAGGTAACTCTCAACACTTATCCCCTCCACACAGCTGTGCACAACACCACTTTTCCCCTCCACACAGCTGTGCACAGCACTTCTCCCCTCTCCACACAGCTGTGCACAGCACCACTTCTCCCTATAAACAGCTGTGCACAGCACCACTTCTCCCCTCTACACAGCTGTGCACAGCACCACTTCTCCCCTCTACACAGCTGTGCACAGCACCACTTCTCCCCTCTACACAGCTGTGCACAGCACCACTTCTCCCCTCTACACAGCTGTGCACAGCACCACTTCTCCCCTCTACACAGCTGTGCACAGCACAACTTCTCCCCTCTACACAGCTGTGCACAGCACCACTTCTCCCCTCTACACAGCTGTGCACACCACCACTTCTCCCCTCTACACAGCTGTGCACAGCACCACTTCTCCTCTCTACACAGCCGCGCACAGCACCACTTCTCCCCTCTACACAGCCGTGCACAGCACCACTTCTCCCCTCTACACAGCTGTGCACAGCACCACTTCTCCCCTCTACACAGCTGTGCACAGCACCACTTCTCCACCTCTACACAGCCGCGCACAGCAGCAGACGGGTGCAGTTGATATCTGTCTGTATTATTGTTCGATTGTGTCTGATTCTGAAGAAAACCAGTGAACAACTGACCGAGGTCCCCGTTCACACACAGCACTCATCCGTTGGAAGAATACCCACCTCCCCCCAATACACTCATCTTAACAAATACTTTCTCGTAATTGGTTCCAACCTCCCTCGAGACAGCATCTTAATATTACCTAGTGCCAGGGCGTGGATAATATCCCTTCCATTCCTTGATATGACTCTGGCCGCTGTTATTAGTACTGTACCAGGGAAGTTAATGTATGTTGGGTTGGTTACACCAAAGTCACCAGTCAGCTCTAAAAATAATATATGATCTGTTGTGAGTAGTTAACATGTGTGCGTGAAACAATATGGTTTAGGGGTGACCTGGTGGTCTAGGGGTAAGGTGTCAGATTTCTGTGCTGGCGGCCGGGGTTCAATCCTCGGTCCCGGCACAAATTTATCTGATTACCAAACCCTTCCTTCACCTCTGACAAGACATCTTGTGAATGTGGGGAATGCCAGGCCTCCACCGTGGTTCGGATTCCACGTTAAACTGTAGGTCCTCCATTTCATCTCACAATCACCCTACCATTACACATTAGCGTAAGTGCGTATAGCCCGAACGGGTAGTAAGATGCGGTGCTAATAATAATAATAATAATAATAATAATAATAATAATAATAATAATATGGTTAAGATACAAGTCGTTAATATAATAACTATGCTGGTATGAAGTTAATTATTATGTCTTGCAACTAACACGGTGGCATACGAAACAGCCGCTGTTCAGAATCATCTACTGAAGAGCACACACTATTTAGAGTGTTATTTCCATGAATTGAGACTATTAAATACATTACAACAGTTTAAAAATTAATTATTAGTGTATTAAATAAAATTAAACAATAATGCTTTACATGTCGCATTATACCGCCACAAGTCAACGCCCCTCCCCCCCTCAATTAACCTAATCACCCCCCTTAAGTTTGTAGTATTGCCATCTCCCCCTTTCCCCTGAAAGTCTGTAAAGCCCCTCAGAGAGGGTGCTACCGTCCACGTTGGTAATCCCTGTCTAGGGTGTCATTCTCGTACTAGACTAGCCTGCTGAGGACGGGGAGATCAAGGTTCGAATCCCGGTCGAATCTACCGAGGGTGGTTTTCCCTGAATGGTTTCCCATTCTCCTTCCACGCAAATGCGGGTGTACTACCTCTAACATGCTTCCTTCCTCGTCTCTACCTCATTAGAGTAATTATCAAATATGTGTATAACCTTAACATGACGTAAGACACGATGATCAAATAAACACATTAAAATTCAAACCAGTAAAAAGAGCTTTAGTTTATTTTTTTGAATTCAACAAAATTGAAAAATAACCATTTTTAAATAACTACCTATTAAACTGATCCCGATATCACTGTTTTCAAGTTAATAATGTCGAGAACCGATTCTCGTTACGATTTGTTTGCCTACAATAGTTTACCAAATCTAATCCGTTAATCGACACTCAAGTATTGACTATAATTATAGATTGTGTGACAAAATCCATAAACGTATATATTTTGTAAATTAATCCGTGTTACCGTTCTAAATGTGAAGTTTTTATTTTATTTACTACATCGTCTTACAACCCGTTAAGGTTATACGCACATAATATGATACTTAATAACACGATGAATATTTTAAACTTAACCTAAGAGATAGAAGAAAATACAACCCTATCATCGTGGAAATAAAATGGGAAAATCACGTGTGGAAAAAAACATTCTTAATGTATATTACGTTTACCCTGTAAGGCAGCAGTCTTACCTTGACGGATTACGGTATGAGTCTATCTTATAAAGGTAAGTCTTGCTACCTTACAGTATATATGAAGGGTACGAAGCCGAAAATTAACTTACGCATTAGTTTACAACATAATTTCTACTCAACGACACAAATAGTGAAATGATAATCACACATGCACACCTTAATAGTCATTTAATTTATTTGACGTATTTAACTTGCACTTTCTGAAGAGACTGATTATATCAGCACACGATTTATAATTTAACTTAAACCTAGAACAGACACAACATCCGTACCCCGGCCGTTAGTTCATCACTATAGAAGAAGAAACCTACATTTCAGCAACAGTACATTATTCAACCATGCCAAGAAGCAAACCCGGGACCCAAGGCCGTAGCCAGCCAATAATTTCAGGGGGGAAGGGTGGGGGGGGGGGGTTGGGGG
>CABEEJ010003933.1:31702-73219 GCA_901482245.1 Timema douglasi
AATGTGTGTATATATATATATGCGCGGATTCAATGTGTGTATATATATATATGCGTGGACTCAATGTATATATATATATGCGTGGATTCAATGTATATATATATATATATATATATATATATAAACTTGTTTGATGTTCTCATCTTTAGTTTTTCAGAATTCTGCTACCCACATGCGTATTTTAATCACGATAGTAGGTGAAGGGCGAGAAAGATATCATTTAGAGGATATCCGCACTTGAGTGAAGGGAATCTGGAAAACCATAAAATTAAACCACCTTCTGTACTTCTGGCTGTAATTCGAACCATGACCTCGCCAACACTGGCAGACTAGACCAATAGGTCCTGACGTTTATCTGGCGTCCCCAACGGTGCAAGTTTGTATTAGCTACCCGCTTTGCTCGTTGGGGGTTCCAACACCCAAACCCCCCAGTGAGTTTTCTTTGCAAGTGGATGTAAACTAATGTAAATTCAGAGCTGCTCTTTGAGAGGTCTTACCGTTTAGCCACAAGAGACCTCCAAAGAAAGGTCCGCACCGACTTTAAAGTTGCTCAGACATTTTGCATTTTTTTCCCCGGAGGTTAAACATTTTTTAAAAACCTTTTGGAATTTTCCCGGTGGTTACAGACTATAAGCTATAAGTTTGCCAAATTTCAAGTTTCTATTTCATCTGTAAGTGGGTAAACATTAATGTCAGGAGAGTGAGTCAGCCTTGTGGCTTTATAGTAGTATAATTTTATGCGTTGTACAGGGTGATTCTTTCGGGACTGAACACAACTCTACTACTACTACTACTACTACTACTACTACTATTACTACTACTATTACTATTACTATTACTACTATTACTACTATTACTACTATTACTACTATTACTACTACTACTACTACTACTACTACTACTACTACTACTACTACTGAAAAACTTAATAGCATCAGATAAATGTTGAACACCTCTATAACCAACTTATTAGGACCTTTATGAATCTGAATATAACCTAAAACTGTACGTTATAATAAAGTTAAAAAAGAAGCAACACCTACTAAAATACAGCTAACCGCTATCGGTGGCCACGTGGTCTTACGCGCTAATCTCGTGTTGGACTAGACTGCCAAAGACGGGGATATTGNGCACTGAGAGGTGGATTTTCCAAATATGTTTTTTACTCTCCCTCCACGCAAATGCGGTTGCACGTCCTATAAATTAAGCCCTCATAATCCCTAACCTATTAGTGTAAATAGTACATAGGCGTATAACCTGAATAGATAGTAATACTCGAAACAGTATCCATTTACTATAGAATACATAGAGCTAAAAATCCCCACAATCAAGTAATCAAAGTGAAGAGTACAGGTTGAAATAGTTCATATTACAAACACACTAAAACTAAATTATAATTTTTTGTGAGCCTGATAGCAGAACGGGTAGTAATAGTGAACTTTGTTCTAAGGAGTCACTTTCAAAATAAATTGGATAGCCTATTACGGGTATATCAGGCTTAGGATACAAGTTAAGTGTTCCCAAAAGTTTTTTTCATAAACTGTTTTCCACTACCTCTCCAAGTAAATGCTACTACATTCACCTTTATTATATATTTCTCTTTCCTAAGCCCATGGGGATAAATGTGTGGATAGCCCTAACGTGAAGTAAGAAGCGGTGCAAAAAATAAACAACCTTGGTTTCATACCGCGCACTATCTATTTGATAGTGAATTTAGATCAATATTATTCTCACATTTAACCGACGCTTATCTTGACGAGGAAACCGCAAACTTTTATATCTGTTGTTATTATCATGCGTGTTCCAATTCATACATCCTCGTTTGCCTATGACGACCCTCACTTCTCACGATCCCTCCTGTCAGCGTCGCCGCTAAAATAATCTGTTGAGACGAAGGGGCCCTTGTTTGAAATCGCTTGTTTTTATTATTAGGTGTTCTGTCCCACGATAGGTCCATTACTTTTGTCAGTGAACTTAGACCACCAATGCACCCTGTCCTCTGCCTACTCCTTCAGCTCCCCGAATTCTCTTCTTTCCTTCAAGTCACCCAATACTTTAATTCTCCTTCTTCCTAAGCTCCTCTTTCCCTCAACTCTTACTTCTATGACACCCGCCTCGGTGGCGTAGTTGACAAACGCGCTTGTCGTGTTGAGCTCACTGCTGAGTACGGGGATATCGAGGCTCAAATCTTGGTCGGGTGAACTGGGGGTGGTTTTCCTAAATGGTTTTCCATTCTCCCTCCACGCGAATGCGGGTTCACTTATTATAATTCAACCTTCCCAATTCCTAATCCATTAGAGTAATTAGTACTTAGAGCGTATAACCCGAACGGGTAGTAAGACGTGGTGCTAAATATACTAAATACTTATATGACCTCATGCAGAAGACACTTCCTCCTAAGAAGGTGTCTGATTTAGTGATCTTTGCACTGAAGAATCCCATCCAAAATGGTTCTCTTCTGACCTACTCTTCTTAGGACATGATCATTTGTCTGATAGCTGGATGCAACTAAAAATAGTAGTCTGATTAGTAGGGAATGTATTCTTCGGCACCAAAAATGTTTCAAATGGACAAACAGATAAGCATTAAAATATGGGATCTAGGCACCACAATAGGTACTTAAGAGGGGAAAAAAAGCACACAGTAAAGTAAAATTTATTTTACCACCTATTTTATGATCTACAGTGGTTTTTTTTAGCACCACGTATCATTACTCATTCGGGCTGTACGCATATATACTAATTACATTAGTATGTTAGGGGCTAAGACGGTGGAATTTAGAGGAAATGTGTCTACCTACACTTGCGTGAAGAGGGAGTGAAAAACTTTTAGTAAAAAAAAAAAAAATCTTGTACACCCGACCAAAATTCGAATCTCGTTCTCACCTTCATCGGAAGTTCAGTCTACTGTGACAGTGACGCCTAAGATAGTTTGACCATCGAAGTGGGTCACATACTGTAAATCACTAGATAGTAGTCTAGATTTTCAGTAGTGAAATTGGTTATATTTTCATATAGAATGGTTTTTTTTAGAAAATATAACTTGAGAAGCTGAGTTCTACTTTGCACAATGTCAAGGGACAAAATTTCAAATTTTCTGTTGCCGAAGATGTTTAACTTTTCTCCTGCGACGGCATGCTGTTTTGTTTCCCCAAGTTGTCTGCCAATGCTACCAATGTCCTCCGGCCAATTTACGCTCATTAGAAGCTATTAATCAAGTGTCGATTTTAAAACCTACCTCAAACAAGTATGCCGCAACGTATAATTTCTAAGAAAGTGGAGGTGACCTGGTGGTCTAAGGGTAAGGTGTCTTGACTTCTGTGCTGGTGTTCTGGGGTTCAATCCTCGGCACAGATTTATTTAATTGCCAAACCCATCCTCCACCTCTGACAAGACGTGTATTAATCACAACTTGTGACCGTGTGGAATGCCCAGGCCTCCACCGTGGTTCGGATTCAACGTTAAACTGTAGGTCCTCCATTACATCTCACAATCACCCTACCATTACACATTAGCACAAGTGCGTACAACCCGAACGGTTAGTAAGACGCGGTGATAATAATAAACTACGAATAAAGTGGACTCTTCTTTCAGTCGTAATAGATTCATTATAAAAAGAAAGGCCAAAGCCAAACTATGTCCGTTATGGAGCTTATTCATAAAATATGGAGAAAAACAGCACTTAATAGGCAATTATAGGCATTGTAAAATTAACTTAGTATACTCGTAATAACATGAAACGCAAATATTTCTCGACTGCCTATGTTTTATATTTAAGGGAAAGAAAAGATATAGGCAAAATCCGTTTCCTACTTATTAACTTGCTCCAAGGCCAGCACTGGCGATCATTAAATTCATTATCTCAGGAAGCTAAATTAACCTGGTTAGTTTTAAGAAGATATAAAATTACTATATGGCGAACTTGATACAGTGGGCATGCCGTCTAAATACCAAGCTCATCTATTCTGGTTTGCTGTGAAGGTCGGGGTTTATATATCGGCAGAGTGTACCGAGTGGTTTGAAAAAAAAAAAAAGTTAACCACTCTCCCTCCACGCAAATCCTTCCTATCTAATTAGCCGGCTTAAACACACATTAGTATAACCAGAGTGGGTAGTAAGATGCGGTGATATAAATGACCAACTAACCTTAGTCATCGGTTTTTACTTTTCCTTCACATTTTTCAAGCTTCGCTTTTAGAAAGTGACCCTCGCAAACCCATTACTATTTTATATCTATTAATATCTATTAAAAATGACAGCCGTAGATTACATAACTCGACGTATGAATAAGTGAAAGTAAAGTAAATCTAATAATTTGGCCAGATGTCACCACTGAAAATTGGACTGAAAATTTGCGTGATTAGCTAATGCATTAGTTTCATGTTGAGCTAGACTGCTGAGGACGGGGAAATTGAGGTTCGAATCTGTCAGGTGAAAAGTTTTTTCCTAAATGGTTTTCCACTCTCGCTCCATGCAAATGTGGGTTCAATTCCTCTAAATTAAACCTTCCCAATTCCTAACCCATTAACGTAATTAGTACTTAAGCGTATAACCCGAACGGTTAGTAAAAGCCGGTATACACAGAACGCTAAGCTAAGCTATGCCTTGCTATGTCAAGTTATGTTTTTTCCGATTGCTGGCCGGGAAATTTTTCCATCTCCCATCTTGAGCCATCTTACATTGCGCATGCGCATAACGCAACTTGGGTTCCGTGTTGAACAGATTCGGTCCTGGTTTGGTGAAAATAACTAAAGAAGTGTTGAAATTTTGTTTCCAGTTTGTTTCACGTGTATTTAAGTAATATTCTATTTAGGTTTTATATTTAATAAATGTTTTTATATTAAAATGGAAGTGTTAGTTGAAAAAGTCAAATCTCTACCTCCTAAATTGTCTTCATCTTTCAAAACAGCAGCATCTTTTCTTCCTCAGTACTATAATCTGAACTCAAACAAGACATTTTGGAGAACGCCATCATAACTAAACTTCACTGGAGCAGACCAGAAAGAAACAACACTGAATTCGGGAGGGAAAAGAGGAACTATTGCTTAGCTTATCATTGAGTGTGAAACCAAATTGACAAAGTCTTAGCAGAGGACAGCACAGCACAGCTTAGCATTATGTGTGTACCGGCCTTAATACGTCATGCTAAATAATAATAATAAAAATTACGCTAATGGTTTTAGGGATTAGGAAGGTTTTATTTAGAGGTGCGTGGAGCGAGATTGGAAAACCATTTGGGAAAAACCACTCCAGAGATTTGAATCTCGATCTTCCAGTTATTGGCAGTCTAGTATACTGTGAGAGTAGCGCGTTTCACCTTGCGGCCACCGAAGCGGATCTGGATAGTACTTCCTCTTATATTTTTGTCGAGTGTGTATTTGATTATATCCAGTCAACATATTATTTTGCGCGAAGGACTGTGTTCAAACGGGGGATTTCCTCGCTTCTCTCTATTTACTTGTCTGAAGGGGGTGATGAGGGGGTATGTCAGACGTCTGTTTGCTTCCCCCAAGAGTCCAGTTCTTGTTTGTTGTCTAACGACAAGGCCACGTCGTTTGATCGGCCCTGACCGGCGAGGGCGCTACCGGACACACTTCGATCGATCGGTGCCTTTGTCTCTTCAGCGCTAATGGCCTCTGTAAGTCTGTCGGGGTCACAAGTCTAGAAGCCCAGGGTTGAGACCCGATCGACACAAGGGGAATACCATGATGTTAGTTTTACCAGCCGCGTTCCCATGAGGCCTAAGGGGACTAAATAATAAAATGTATTTTTTAAATTTAAAATCTTAGAAAAAATACTACCCACGTTGATGGTCACGTTGTTTAAGGCGTTACACTTTAACCGAACCAGTCATTAGTTGACTGGGAGTTAAGGGTACGGATCCCAGCCAGTTTTTAACTTTTTTTTTTAAGAACCACGTCTTACTACCCCGTTCAGACTACACACTTAGGTACAAATTACGCTAATAGTTTTAGGAATGAGGAAGGTTATATTTAGAGGAAGCGTACCCAAATCTGTCTAGAGGGAGAGTGGAAAATAATTTTGTAAAAACCACCCTAAGTACATCCGACCGAGATTCGAATCTCGATCTCCCAGCTATCGGCACTCTATAGTCTATTGCGAGAGTATCGCCTAAGGCCATGAAGCAACTGAAGCGGGTTTTAACCATTGATACTTCATTTTGTTTTTGCTATCTTCTCTCTCGGAGCTAGTTTAGATCTTCCTCGTCCTTGACTCTTGACCTAAGCAGCTTATAATTTCCAGTTTATTAACCATATATTTATTTATTACAAAAAAAAGAAGCTTTTTCACCTATTAATGTGTAGGTAGTACAAAAACTAATTATATTATTTTAATCCATATCGGTGGGCACGTTGACTAAATGTCAGGCCCACTTAGTTTGGTTTTCTGGTGGTGGGTATGTCGGGGTTCTGTTTCTGGCCAAACGTAGGCCTACTGAGGGTGGATTTTACTAATTGCTTTACCATTCTCCCATCACTAAAAAGTGGAGACATTTCCTCTAAAGTACACCATCATCATTACTTTGCCATTAGCATATTAAAATCCATACAGTCTGCTTCAGTGTCCGAATAGTTCAAGGCGTCACTCTTGTTAAACTGGCCTACTGATGATGGGGAGATCGGGGCTCGAATCCCGGTTGGACGTAATGGTGGCTTTTCCTACATGGTTCTCCACACTACTCCCACGCAAATGCGGTTAGAGTACTTCTAAGATTCTTCCTTAATCGTATCTACCCCATTAGAATAATTATCATGCGTATGACCTGAATATGTAATAAAACGTTGCGATTAAATAAAATCTTATAGCTAAGACATTAAAATATCTTATGGAGTATTAGAGTATATTTGACAGTTTTATCCAAACACACTATTCCTACTTGTAGTTTTGTACCAGGTAGGAAACAATGGACAAAAGGTTCAAATATATTAGACTTCTCGAGAAGTACCGAGTCTTCGTACCTGTCTTGAAAGTTTCTTGGGAAGAGGAAGTTCTCCGAACCACGGAACAGATCTTTGAATCACGGAACAGAAGGTGGAGAGTTTAAAAGGCTTCCATTCAGTTTTTGTTCAAGGGAAGTAGAAAAGGTGGTTTATTGTAGGTGTGTTGAATTGGTATGCTCAGTTCTGAACCGGGAATTTGAGGCTAAGTTTAAGTGCAAATCGGGTGCACTGGAGCAGGGGGGGGGGGTTAAGGGGGATGGTGGTTTCCAGGGCATTTAACAGGATATTTAAATAAAGAATTTTTTTTTACCAATTTCTAGGACATCCTTGATATTGAATAACTGATGATATCACCATGGGAGAAATATTAGGAAATTTTATATTTCAACTGGAGAAATGTTTTGATTTATTTTGCCAACAAAATAATTTTGCTATAAGAACTGTAAAAATACTGACCTTTACTATCAATCCTTGCCTGAAATCCTCTTTCCCGCGAGCTGTGGACGATTTCACTTTTCTAATTACACACGGCTGGTTATCTTACAAATAAACGGGTTTATTTTAAATTTCTATTAGCATTTTATTAATCTACATTTCACATAAGAAAGTTTTCAAAAATGTTTAGAAATTTCATGACTATTTATTTTCAAAATATTGTCGATTGAAGATTTTTTAATCTGGCTCTGTTAGAGATAATTTACGAGTTGCTAGTATATTCGTAGGCAAGTAGCAATAAAAGTAGATATATTTTAACCTGTCTATCCAGAAGGCGAGTTAAATAATTGGCAATTTTACTCGCCAGTTTAGTCACAGTTGACGATTTGAGAACTCACTGCAAATGAATTTACCACCTGGTAAAATGACTTGGTGGAATAAATTAGGTTTAAGACGCTTTGCGATAAGTAATAACCCACTTCAGTGACCGCATGGTCTAACGTGCTACTCATGTTGGACTAGACTGCCGATGACGGGGAGATCAAAGGTTCGGGTGTACCGAAGGTAATTTTTTCCAAACTAATTTTATATCTCCACGCAAATGCGGGTACACGGCCTCGAAATATAACATTCCTAATCCATAGTACTAGTAGTGCAATTAATACATAAGCGAATAACGCGAATGGGTAGTACGATACGGTGCTAAAAAAAACACATTTATGAAAACAAGACCATTTCAATAAATCTCTTAAGTTCATTATGTGTAACGTTGATTAAGAGTCTGTTAATTAATTTAATAATATAGTGTTCATTTTCCGGTAGTAACGAAAATCCACCAATGGATTAACTGAATTTGTTCCACATAAGTCTAAGAATAATCCTCAGTATCTCGAGTTGGAGTCGAGCACATTATCGCTCACTTAAAACTGACAGTCACGTAATATTTAAATATAAAAAAATATACCAGAAAAGAAAGTTTCTTCTAACAAGCCCCATAATATTAATGCAATGTCTTGTGGAAAGGGTAATAATTCTTGAAATGCTGTCCAACCTGCCCACTGACCTAGTTTCAAGCTCTCTCCATCTTGTAGTTAGGGGAATGTTTCCACCCCCCCCCCCCCCNCCAACTACCCTCACTGGGGCGTCACATTCATCAAACTAGAGTGGTGGTTTATCAGCCCAATTCAAGACGACACAGCTTCTCTGGACGGAGGAAGTGGTGGTCTAGCGGGCCGGGCGTGAGATGTAACAGACGTGAATAGTCAATTGGGTAAAAAAAAACTGCATTATATCAGGATTATATTCCTCCTCCTAAGTGGCAGATACGGATGACTGAGGAATTAGAATGATCGGGAAAAGATTTCATAATCAATCAAAGGAGCAAGGAGTTATTTCCAAGCTAAGGAAAGATTTTAATATATTTAATTTCATTAGTTAATTTAACAATAAATAGTCAATGTGGACAGTAAAATCTTATGTAATTAGAGAAAAGCGATTTAACATTTAACTTGGAGTACATCCTGTACGTTTGGGAAGACGAAATGCTAAAAACACTTAATAGTAAAACCTTAAAAGATTAAAATGTAATCAATCTATTTGTTTTTTACCCTACCATTATTATATATTATCACATTTTTTTTGACATTTTCTAAAAATTTCAACATATTTAAATTAAGCTTAGTTTTAAGTCTTAAATATCATTTCCAATATATTAAATAATTTTAAGATTCAATAATCAAAATAAGGAGCAAGGTATAATTTAAAAGCTAAGGAAATATTTTAATTAAAACATTTGCTTTATGCAACTTCATTAATTCATTTCACGTTTTCAATGTGGATATCACATTCTTATGTAATTACTAATAACATTTTAGCATTTTTATTACTAAAATATTATTTTACAAATGTTCTTTTATTTTTCTCGGTAAACATTAACCATATGTTATTATATTATTTATATTATTTTTTGGGGTATTTTTAACATATCTAAAAAGTGGTCACTGTATATCATATGACTTAACATATGAATACATTAAATTAGGTTCACTCATTTTTCTGGATGTAAAAGTTTGTTCAATCATTTAATTTCAATGCAAGCAATCTATGGAGCAAATGAAGAAAGAATTTTAAAACTTTATTTAAAATAATAAATTATTTATATAGATACACAAGTTTTAAAATTAGTAATATATATATATATA
Organism: Timema douglasi; assembly: GCA_901482245.1. Taxonomy (NCBI): domain Eukaryota; kingdom Metazoa; phylum Arthropoda; class Insecta; order Phasmatodea; family Timematidae; genus Timema; species Timema douglasi. The sequence goes on from CABEEJ010003933.1 coordinate 41,300, forward strand.
TATATATATATATAAAATTATTTAAGAAAAAATCATCTGAAATCAAGCCCTGAGAAACTATCTACACATGCAAAGAAAAGTCTTTGAAAATATGAGTATAAAATTGACTTTTCAAATATACCTACATATTTTTAATGTTCTGGATATTCTACTTATAAAACCATTGAAACGAAGCTATATTTAATAAATTTTATATAGTGGGAATAATTATAATTTATGAAGTTGAATTTGTTAAAAAAATATTTTATAATTAATACATTTATTGTTCTGAACATATGATTAATCAGGCTTAAAATGAGGTTCGGTTTTTCCAAAATGGTTTTGCACGCAAATGCGGGTACACTTGATCTAAATTCAGTCTTGCTAATCCCCAACACATTAGTGTAATCAATACATAGACGTACAACCCGAACGGGTAGTAAGATGCTGTACTAGAAAAATACATTTCAAACATACGTTTTAGTTTCGGTAAATTTTGTTTGAGGGCCTTGGTCAAGTGAGCATAAACATTTAAATGAGAGAGTGGGCCTACTTTGACACGGTTTGTTTATCTGTATTGCGCCTTTATATAGTATAATATGGACATACCTTTATTCGATTTATTTACTGTCATTTTTAGTTTATAACTGATTGGTGTAAACCTAATTTTACAGGATTTTTTTTAGCACCATTTCTTACTACCCACCCGGGCTATACGCTTATGTACTAACTACGCTAACAGTTTTAAAGATTAGGAAGGTTATACTTATAGGAAGTGTAATCCTCATTTGCACGGAGGGAGAGAAGACAACAATTTTGTAAAAAAAACCACTCGGTACACCCGATTGAGATTCGAACCCCGATCTCCCCTTCACCGGCAGTCTAGTCTACTGTGAGAGTAGCGCGTTAGACCATGCGGCCACCGAAGCGGGTGATCTGATTATTGTTTCTATGTGTCTCTGCATTCATAAGATCGTATGAACACACTTTTACAATGGTTTACCTATTTCCTCTGTACGTTTATATTGGATTATGTTTTCGTGGTATTATTAACACTGTGTTTATAGAGTGATAATGTGAGCCCACCTTTACTCTGTTTTTTAACTGTCATTTTGAGTTTACTTCTGATAGTATTAACACAACTTTAGACGGTTCGTTTATTGTCACATGCGCGAGTGAAGGGTGGTGGTGAGTGGGCGGTTTTGAAAGAGGTGAGTTCGAACGTAAACAATAAACACATTTGCTCAGCGTTCTAATGATAACAAGAGATCATTGTTGCTATAACACGTGCGGTGCTTTTGTTCAAGGTGGCATTCATTTGTTTGCTCGCTAGCTTAGTTCAACCGGGCAATTCTATATAATACTAGCAATCAAAGCTTACATTCGCTAGAGTAAAATTAATATATATATTTTCACTATGTTTTCTTTTACTTACCATAGTTACATAGAGTAATTTATATGCCATGTTCCAAGGCAATTTTCTAACTTCCCGTATGCATGCTTGCATGTTTAAACAAGTATTTTGCATACTTGGGGACTAGACGACTGGACGTAGGGTATTACCACTGAATCACCAAATACCTCTTTTTCTCTAGGGCCGCGTCTTAGTACCCGTTCGGGCTATATGCTTGTGTACAAAAATGACAAATAGTTTTAAGGATTAGGAAGGTCATATTTAGCGGAAGTATACCCAAATTCGCATGGAGGGATAGTAGAAAACGTTTTGAAAAATCACCCTTAGTGATGCGCTTAAATTTTTATTTAAAAAAAATGAGGAGATAGTAAAAGACCAAACACTATATGGCTATTGTTAAAACGTATTTCCCAAACACTGGAACCACTATTTTTTTTAAATTATGCTTACTACCCGTTCGGGCTATATGCTCAGGGACGGCTTAAGGGCCGTGCGAACCGGTCGGCTTTAGGGTGAGCCAAACGTAGCTTGGACGTAATAGCGGAGTTGCTACGCATAGCAATCGTTCACTTTTTGATACCAACATGAAATTTTACATATTAGTAACCCGCCTCGGTGGCGTAATTGGCTAACGCGCTTGTCGTGTTGAGCTCGACTGCTGAGGACAGGGAGATAGAGGTTCGAATCTCGGTCGGGTGAACTGGGGGTAGTTTTTCCTAAATGGTTTTCCACTCTCCCTCTACGCAAATAAGGGTTCACTTCTTCTAATTCAACCTTCCCAATTACTAATCCATTAGCGTAAGTAGTACTTAAAGCGTATAACCCGAACGGTTATTAAGACGTGGTGCTAAATATTAATTAAATTATTACATATTAGTATATCATTTTGTAGTGTTAGGGCCTAACTTTTTTTTTATTAGGAGTATAACGTAAACCATTCAAATATTTACCAGTGTCATCAACAAACACATTAAAGAGAAGAGGACCTAAATTAGAACCCTTTGGTGTGCCACAGGGGGCTAAACATGTATTTGAGGTGTAAAAATCAATTTTAATTGTGAATAATCCATGCAAATAATAATAATAATAATAATAATAATAAAAACTGTTAATTATTAGAAGCTTTTGATATCTTTTTAGATTATTTATTAATTGATAAATCAGACCTGTCTAGAATGTTACATTTTAGTGACTTTCAATCAATGTTGGTGGTCGGAATTAGGCTTTCTATATACAAAAATGAGCGTTTATTACGTTCCACAGGCTGGACACCTTACTAACGTGAAGTGCCTGTTCCCTGCCTCAAAGTCTAGGGAATTAATTCTCGCCTTTGCTAAATGTGTCTCCCTTGGCCATGGGCCCAGTTATCTAGAAAATATGGTCTTGAACACGACAATGTGGCCAAAACTCACGCAGGAAATGTCCCACGCGTGTAGACTATGGACATGGTCTCACTTAAAAGGTTATTTTTTTTAGCATAGGTGTATAATTTTTAGTACTAATTTAACTTATTTTATCTTAATAAGTGATACAAATTAACGACGCATTTATTAGAATTTATTGTTATTATTTATTGGAAATTTAAAACAATTTTAATATAGTCTTATTTTAAAGACTAGGAATATATATATTATTTTTAGCATAGCGTCTTACTACCCGTTCGGATTATACGCTTATGTAATAATTACTCGGAATGATTTTTAGGAGATTTGTAAGGTTATATTTGACGGAAGTATACCCGCATTTGTGTGGAGGGATAGTGGAAAACAGTTTTGGAAAAACTACCCTCAGTGCATCCGACTGAGATTTCAAATCTCAATCTCCCCCCAAATCGGCAGTCTAGTCTACTGCGAAAGTAGCGCGTTGGACCACCGAAGCCAGTAGGATTTAGTTATTTGCCATTTTATAAATTGTGTCATATTATGTTTATGTGCGTTGCAATCTTTAAAAATTAGTCTCAAATTAATTTCTAAGTAAATTAAATGGGAAAATTAAGCTAATCTGCTGAGCACGGCTTTAAGTCTTTAAGACCTTTAGACCTCAATGCGCTTATTGGAATATAGCTTGGAGCATTTATTTGAATTTTGACATTTTATATTAGTCAGTAGCGCCTTTAGCTGTCGATTTGGGTACTTGTTTGGTTTGTGCATGAGGGTCTAAAATAGATCATGGTTTTATTTTACTATTACCGTAACAAAGTTGGCTGTATTATTCATATTACAATAAAATACAATTGGTATCCTCTCTTACATTACAATTTTCTTAGAAAGGGACTATTAGAAAATACATATTTTGAGACCAACAATAATATTTTACTATATCTTTAGACCCTGATACTGTTTTTGAGATACATTAAACCCTCTCTTAAGAAATTATTGGGATAAAGCCTGACTGTAAAATCGGGTTGAAAATTACAAAAACAGTTCATTTTCCTTTACTAAAGAATTTTTATTACGAAGTAGGTAAAGTTATACTACACACATAAAGAAAAGATGGTAGTGTTTGCATTTAATTTTCTTCTTGTAAATAAAAAAAAAATATGGCTTAAAATATTGTCACACATTTTTGAAACCAGATTAAACTGATTTGAGTGGTGTGCATTAGACGGGGTCAATGGAAAAGTGAAGCATGCCTTTAACCTACCATAAATTCCCAACTTTTACGGACTTGTCCACCACTGTCCGTAAAATCGCAAGTAACAGATGATGTCTGTTAAATCCCAAGTCTGTAAAATCGAGGGTTTACTGTGTTGATATTATCTATCAAAGGTGATAGTTGCAGATCACATTATATGCCCTATGAATACATGACTAGTAACTTTTATATTATCATTAGCACCGCGTTTTACTACCCGTTCGGGTTGTACGCACTTACGCTAATGTGTAATGGTAGGATGCTTGTAAGATGAAATGGAGGACCTACATTTTAACGTGGGATCCTAACCATGGTGGAGGCCTGTCATTCCACACTTTGACAAGTTGTGATTAATACATGTATTATCAGAGGTGGAGGAAGGGTTTAGTAATCACATAAATCTGTACAGGGACCGAGGATTGAACCCCAGGCCCCCAGGGGTAACTTTTATAGCTGTCATATAAGGGTTATTTCTGTGAAAATTGAACTGTGGTATGTACGGGCATTACATGTTAAATAAAATGTTGGTTATATTATTTTGAAATACGTCGTATTTTTTATAGGACATTTGTGTGAGAAATGTATATTTTTTAATTATAAATTGAAATGACCCACATCCATGTACACAATGCAGAAATCACTCTGCAATTTAGAGCTCTCCCCCTCATCTCTAAATGAAACATTCAGTGCTGCAGGGTCGTAACATCCATTGCCCCGCATTGGGAAGGCAGCCCGGGCTATCGCGCAGTTATGCGGGTCTGCCGCGGTATCCTGGCGTTGCAAGGGTCACAAGGATTATAAGCTTTGTTTCGCGTTCTTGCGTCGCAGGACGAATAAATATCAGTGAATTATGAAAACAAAAATCGTATAGTTACCTAACGCGTTGACAGCGGTCAGGATTGTTGAGATTTTTGTGATTCAAAATGTGAGTGATGTTAACTAATATTTGGGTTCTAAGCGCCGATAACAATTATTGTATTCAACACTACAAGAAATCTGTTTCGGTGACAGAATGGTCTAAGCCTAGGGCGTCACGTTCGCAATAAATTTTACTGCCGATGACAGGGATGTCTCGATCGAATTCCGGTTGGGTGTACAGGGGGTGGTCTTTACTAAATAGTTTTCCACACTCCCTCCATACAAATACGGGCGCACTTTCTCTAAATTTAACTTCTTCTCCCTGATTAATTTGCGTATGTGTTTAACTTGTAAATGTAAAGGACACAATTTTTTGGGATGATGCTAAAGAAAAAAACTCGAAGAAATAGCGTTTCAAATAATAAGGCGTGAGACAGAATGTTCCCTTAGGTAAACTTGGTTAAGGATAAAGTGTACCTATTACGGAAATATACAAAACAAAATTATTTGCTTATTAAAATAACATGCTTTATATCAAGGTCGATCCCAATTTTTAAAATATTGGACAAATAAGTAAATGGTAAATACGTGATCTTTGTATATAAAATACACGCAGAAATTAAATTCTCAATGCCATATAACCTTTTACTATCAAATTATGACACACTTACTACTTATTATTGTATGAGTTTTCGAGACTTGTATTATTGGTCAAACAATTCTTTTTCATATTTTTAATTTAAAAATACCTGTGCATATACGGATTTTTTAAAATTAATATTTACCTATTAACTTATGTTGTACTTTATTGTTTTGTTTACCCTCAAAGGAAGTCTTACCTTAACAAACTACAGTATAGCCCGAACTTTTAAGATACATCGTTAAATAAACAAAGGTACAGTAGCTCCATGACTTCTTTGGTGCTGACTGACAGCTTTGAAAAGTTATCAGACCAAATTATGTATCCCTACGCCGAACCATATGATCTGAAAAAACGTATTTATCAGCTGTCACTTCTGACAGTCAACATGTAGGTATATACCTACATGTTGACTGTCAGAAGTCAGCTGCTAGCTGTCAGTCAGCACCAAAGAAGCCATGGGGCTACTGTAGTATAGCTAGATTTCAGGGTAAACACTGTGAATATAATATTACAAATATTATCTTTATTACTCTAAGTTAATATAAGATTCCCTCACATATGTTATTTTGTTTTCTGTATATTATATATGCTTAGCGCATCATTACTATTAGCACCTAGTATTGACTGATGAATAGTGACGTGGTTGAGAGCGCTAAGACACTGGCTACTCTCGCGATGGCTTCTGGATAAGTACTTCTAGTATAGCTTAACCAAGCTAATTACATCGATTTTTTTTATATCAGCGTGTCTTACTAACTGTTGAGGCTATATGTATAAAAGATAATTACGCTAGTGGGGCAGAGACGAGGAAGGAAGTATTTTAGATGTAATCTACCCTCATTTAAGTGGAAGGAGAGTGAAAAACCATTTAGGGGAAATAACAACCCTCAATAGACCCGACTGGATTATAACCCCACTATCTCCTTCATCAGAAGGCCAACCTAAAGCGAGAGTTGACTCCTTATACCATTCGGCCACCGAACGGGGTGACTAATTATATTGAATAATACACTAGGTTTGTAGGGTCTCAAGATTTATCGGACTATACTAGTTAGTGACAGAATTTAAGAACACTGGTCTTTTAGACCATTTTATAGAAGAGCTAGTCAATTTAGAATCAAAATATCCATCAATCTTTAGAACTTTATATCATTTCTCATTTATTTCTTTTAATAATAAATGCCAAATAAAATTTTTGCAAGCGTAACGCTTATCTTATTCTTAAGAAAAATAACGAATTTATTCGCAGTAATTGATCCTTCTACAAGAATTATACAGCTTTTGAAACTTAGTTTTTCAAATTCACGTAAAAGTTACATACATTTTTTTTTGTAAAAATAAAATTAAAAAAAATGCGTTGGTGTTTAAAAAAAAAATAGATCCACGTCTTACTAACTGTTCGAGCTGTACTCATTCATATATATACAAATAACGCTAATGAGTTAGGGATGAGTGAGGTTGAATTTAGAGAAAGTGTACTCGCATTTGCGTATAGGGATAGTGGAAAACCATTTAGGAAAAACACCTTCAGCACACCCGACTGAGATTCAAATGGTTTTGGTTTATCGGCTGACGTAAGGGTACAAACTTAAATTAACAGCAATATATTTTCTATTCTGTCCAGGACACTACCCTGAGCCCGCTGTATAAACGCACTACCAACACAGTTGCATTCTGTTCTATATCTCTAAAAGCACCGCGGAAAAAGAAAAGGCAACGATAATTAAAATACAACTTTTTTCCCCCACCTCTTGTCTCCACATAAACTACGACACACCTCCGTGTGTGGGAGAGTAATAATTAGACCACCACTGACCTGATAAGTCCAGTGAGTAATATACGCAGTCATCTTAGCAAAAATATATAATATCGTTGCGCTAGCGCAGGGTCGGGTCGCGTGTGCTGCGGCTAGTGGCGGCAACCCCAACCACTCGCTAGGTCAGGGGGAAACATCGATACAGCAGCAGCACCGCACGTTATCGACCCAAACGGGGGTTTACACAGTACCAGACACGAGGGAGTTTTACACTCGCGTGCCATCAGTGACGTCACGCGGTAGCCGTGACTTCCCCGGAAACGGGGATGACGTTTACGTTGCTTCTGATTAGAGGGGGCGAGTAGGCTAATCATGTTGCAGTAAACCGGGAATTTATTGGATTTAGCGTGGATATCAAAGACTAAAGGTTTGTTTATACCAATCGCGTGAATGCTCATTCTTTCGCTAACTCCACCTAAATTATTTTCGTGTAAATGTATAGAGTATTCTTTCGGTGCTCAAATCATGTTCGCCCAAATCGTCTAGAATGCTCGCCCTCGGCTGGTCTAAATGAAGAAACAGCGCGAAAATAGTTAGTAGGAGCATTCCTTTAGGCTTGGACGTCCTAGCTTGGCTGAGCGGTTTTATCAAAGAATTATTTCGTCCGGTGCAACCTCCAACAAGTTTTCCTACTGGCTAAGTAACAATTTCGGACGAACCCTAAAAAGAGGTTGGAATAATGATTTGTGTCTACAACTCATAGAATATTATAAAAAACTATATATGTTTTTGGGAACCTAATTGTGGAGAATACGGACATAATTCAATAAAAGATGACTGGGATGCCATCGGAAACATGAAATGCAGAGTTGTAGAGGTAAAGAAGATAATATAATCATTTATAGACTATTACTGACGATAACGGTGAAAAAACATGCTACCTAAAACTGGTAGTGGGTTGGAAAGTACGTATGTCGAAATGGTTTGTCTACAACACTATGCCATTTTGTTTGGACAGGTATGAACCAAGTGAGAAGGAATGGGAACTGAGCATTCGCTCGCTGGGTAAACCTGCGTTCACGACAAGCATTCGCTCGCTAGGTCTAAACCCGCGTTCACGACTAGCATTCGCTCGCTAGGTCTAAACCCGCGTTCACGACGAGCATTCGCTCGCTAGGTCTAAACCCGCGTTCACGACGAGCATTCGCTCGCTAGGTCTAAACCCGCGTTCACGACGAGCATTCACTCGCTAGGTCTAAACCTGCGTTCACGACGAGCATTCGCTCGTATTTTCTCGCATTCGCTGTTCTAAGAGCAACTATTTCAGTGTAAGCGAGATAAGATTTCTGTATGATCATTTACACTAAACGAGTGCGAAAGAATGCTCTTGCACTAAATGTGTGTTCGTTTGGCCTAAACTCACCTTTAAAACTTTCTCTGCATATTAAGAGGATTTCCATCCATATTTTTTTAAATTGAAACTTTCGTTACAGTAGTCTAATATGCCAACAGGTTTGGATTCCGAAGACTCGAAAGTCCACTGGCATTCGTCCCCCCTCCCCCTCCAGATTTTGTGTTGTGGCTTGACTGCTGATGATGGATTGATCAAGGATCGAACCTCGGTCAGATCTACTGAGGGTGGGAATCCCTAAATGAATTACCAGTCTCCCCCACGCAAAGGCGGGTACACTTCCTCTAAATATAACCTTCCAAATCCCTAAAACCAATAGCGTAATTAGTACATAAACGTATAACCCGGACGGAAAATAAGACGTGATGCTAAAAAAAACATTAGGGGTTCATGAGGGTTTTTTAGGACTATCAATTTTGGTTTCAAAAATTAATACTAATAGTAAAGTTTATTTTGAATCTATTTGTCTATTAAAATGTTGATTTATTTTGACTTTTAATTCCTTCAATTAAATTCAGAATTGTGGCAACTGTGAAAGTATATTTGTGTGCATCACGTCTTATTACTCGTTCGACAGACTTCTATGCTAGCGGCCGGGGTTCAATCCTCGGTTCCGGCAAATATTTATTTGATTACCAAACCCTTCCTTCACCTCTGACAAGACATCGTGTGAATGTGAGGAATGCCAGGTCTCCACCATGGTTCGGATTCCACGTTAAACTGTAGGTCCTCCATTTAATCTCACAATCACCATACCATTACACATTAGCGTAAGTGCGTATAACACCGAACGGGTAGTAAGACGTGGTGCTAATAATAATAATAATAATAATAATATAGGTCAAATATATATTAAAAAAAATTGCATGTAACAACCTTATGATTGGATTAAACCATAGCTTTTAGTGTAGCAATAATTAAGCATAGTAAAATACTGTCGTGTCTAGCAGTGCAGTGTACCCGCCTTGGTGGCGTAGTTAGTTAACACTTTAGTTTCGTGTTGAGCTAGACTGCAAAGGGGAGATCGAGGTTCAAATTTCATTCGGGTGAATTTAAGGTTTTCCCCTTACCAGCTTTCTGCTCTCACTCCACGCAATTGCGGATTCACTTCCTTTTAAACTCAACCTTCGCAAGTCCTAACCCATCAGAGTAATTAGTACATAAGCATAAAGCCCGAACGGTTAGTAAGACGTGGTGCCAGAAAAAATATATGTTGTGAGCAACTGCTACACTGAGCATAAGCAGTACACTACCTATTTTAAACCATAATATAATATAATATATATTATTCTGTTAAACACGTCCTAAAAGTTAAATCTTAGTTTTTCCTTCATGAACCCAATTTCCACCTTTAGTTATTAGCTATAGCCCAATTTTTACAAGAACAACCTTATCCGCTAGCTATAAAAGCTATTTGACTACTTTCACGCATTCATACGCTAAGTCATGTTAGCTGTCACTTTTCATAATAGATCTTCAATAGATATAAATATCACCAATAAGATAGTAGAATATCAGTTTTTGCCGATAAAAAATTTAAGTTTTTTTTTATTAAAGTCTTTCCTATGGAAATTGGATTGTTATGTTTTGAAGCGATGTAAGCATATTTATTTTTATTGCTCGATGAGCTCTTGCCCCCAGCTGCTACGCCACGGTCGCGTGCCAGAACACGTGACGTCACAGTTATACCTTGTGCCAGGTGCTGTGCTGACCGGATAGATAAATGGTTCTTTGTTGTGATCGTCTGCCTCTGAACTTTCAAAATCTGTGGATCTTTTTTTTTCTAATCTTAGCTGTTTCATCGGCTTTGCTTTGCCTACATTTCAAAATTACTTTTCAGATAATAATGGGAAACTGTAAACATAACTTATGGAATCTTCAGTATATAATAAAGTCGATCAGCTGACAGTTTAAAATTTTACTAATTTACTTAGGTATTTACGTGTCTAGAGGTGGGGTCTGAAGAATTTTTGACAGGTGAAGCAAAATGTAGTAAAATTTTATCACTATAGGCTACTCTACAGTCATGTGTTATTCTTTAAAAGGTGATCCTGTTTATGGTGATCTTACAGATAGAATAAAAACAAAATGTATTCTCGTCAAATACGATGTGTAACTAAAGTGACATTGATTTTACAAAGAAAATATATTATTACTTTCTGAGATTAGGTGTAGCTCAAGTTACAATGTCCAGCACCTTAACTTAGTCAGTAGCGTGTCTGCCTACTAAGGGATCCTAGGTTCAATTCTTGACATGGCCAAAAAATTTCATCAGTGACATTGGGTTTTTTCCCTTTCACACTGATAAATTAACAGCCGATTGCTTGGTGTTGTGTTCTAAATTTAAGTTAGTTTATAAGTCGCGTACTGATATAATCAATAGGCTCAGAAAGTGAACGTTAAATAACTAAAATAAATTAAATCAATCAATCAAGTACGTTGATATTACCAAGAAAATAAGATATTTCTTCCGAAGATCAGGTGTAGCTCAAGCTACGTTCTTGAAAATAAAATGTATGCCTCCGAACCGAAGTGATGGCCTGAGTTACTTTGGCTGAACATCAATAGGGTAATTTTTTTTATAGCTTGATGAAGCCCTGTCCAAGGATACAAGGGTCACGAATTTGATTCTCAACGAGCAGAGAAAATGTAATAATATAAATCCTATCTTACCACCACCCCTCTAAGTGGTAAGAAAATAATTAGGGATCTTGTTGTAGCTATCCCTCCTTAATAAAATTAATTTATAAATAACAATTAACTGAAAGAGCATCAAGCGTTTATTTATGTTGAGGATCGAAAAGGATCATTCGCTTTAAAAGTAACAACTTTCGCCTCTTTCAGTAAAGAAGCTTGTAATTTCCCAGACACCAGACTCAAGACCAAAATGCGTCCCACTTTTTCCTCTTGATTTATATAAGACGCCCAACGCGACGTCCCTTTTCAAATTTTCCACTCTAGCTACCCCAGTGAATTATCGCCACTAGCAGTCGAGACCACTAAACTGTCAATACTCGCGCTGGTGGGATATATATATAATCTCCCACCAGCCCTGTATATATATATATATATATCCCACCAGCCCTGTGTATATATATACAGGGTGTTTGGATGGGGTGGTAAATAAAAATTAAATTAAATAACTCTGAAACAGATTTATTTTTTATTTTTGTTTGAACCGACGAAGTAAAAAGTTTGGTTTTAGTCGGTATATATGACTGCAATAACTTTGTTTTAATTTACTTTGACTCTTTAAATAATACGTTTATCTGCGTCGCCTGTGCCTGATAATCTAATGGTGATGTTTTTGATTGAAATATGGCATTGGTAGAATCCTAACAGGAATAATATTTATATAAAAAATCTAACAACAAATAAAGGTCACAAATATTATCAAAAGGTCACTAAATATATTTCACATCTGCCAAAAATTGATACTCTTTGTTTAATTGACAGATGCAAAGTATGTAGCTTTGCTTATTAACATATTAAAACAGATCCAGGAAAAGTTTTCCATAGTAACGTTCTGGAAAATACGTCTGCTCAATTTCATAAATTAACTTAAAATGTATACATGTGAGGATTAGGACAACCAGGAAAAATAATAGAATGCTAATTATCGTACACACTTTAAATAATAAATAGTCTTATTCGGACGAAAAATTGCCCAAATGAAATGTTTGTATGGATAGCAGGGCTTGTACCAAAGCTCAGTGTAAATGAAGACTTTTTTTTTTATATCTGAAAAATCTGTAAATCTAGATCTTAATATAATATTTTACTTTCTTAGATTAATAATAATAGTGTGGCCTAATCGGGAAAATTTCGACCTCAAAATATGACCATGTGTGTCCGAGAACTCTCCCCGGCCCCCCTCCCCTCCACATACACAAAATGGACTTTACAATTATGTTTGTCCCTAGCCACAGATTCGAAACGGTTTGATGGATTTTGTCCATATTTGATATCTAAATGTTTTGGGCAATACTTCGGGACTTTTTTATTTCCCTAATTAAGGGTAGTTTACTGATGAGTGATATTTTGAATAACAAATTTTTCCAAAATATCTTCAACTATTTCGCTGAAAAATGTATATCTGGAGAGTGTTTGACATGACAAATAAAACTATATAATTGGTTTTTTTTGGGGGGCAATGTGTTTGAATGTAGCTTGAAAATTACTGTTTTTCAAATTAAATTTGAATTATATAATAAAATGGCACTACCGACTTGGTTCAAAATATGTATTGGGGGATTATGATACACAATCAATGATACAATATGCTACTTTTCTAAAATAAATTTCCTTAAGGTTGGGTTACTCATGAAAAATTATAGCAAATTAAAAAAAAATTGAAATTCATCTTGAAAATGGAGTTAAAATAGGTATCCGGGAATAATTATAATTGTTATGATAAATAAAAGTTTTTACTTTAATAATAATATAATTATCATTATTAAAATTAAATTAAAATTAAATTTTAGCACTTGCACTAATAGTGTAGGGATGTGAAAGGTAAACTTTTAAATGATGTCTGCATGAGGAGGGAAATTTGAATACGTTTTATGAGGAAAAAAAAATCTTTGTACCTTCGGCTGGAATTTGAACCCTAACCTCCCGATCACCAGAAAAACAGACCAGATCAGGTTTGCACCTAATTCCCCATGGCCATAGATGTAGGTCTTCACTCCTTTGTACCATCTACCCACGTATTTACGCTAGTGTAGTAGGGTGAAGGAGGTTAATTTAGATGATGGTTATACCCTTATTTGTGTGGGGTGAGAAGATGTAACAATTGAGGAGAAACCACATCATTACATTCGGACGTGATTCAAACCCGAACCTCACATATTGTAAGCCAGATGAGAACGATGCTTTCATCCTCTTGCTCACAAGTGCTCTTAAAGAACATTATTTAAAAACTTCAATTTAGATGGAATATTCACTTTGAGCGAGTGTACACTCGCCTTAATATGAGAGGTGGCAGTCTTGCCTTGACTTATTGCAGTATGGCCCTTAGCTTGACTTAGTGCATACACTATATTCCTCACCTTGACTTATTATTGTACACACTAAGTTAATTACCTTGACTTATCGCCTGTACTGTGTTCCTTAGCTTGACTTATCGCCTGTACTGTGTTCCTTAGCTTGACTTATCGCCTGTACTGTGTTCCTTAGCTTGACTTATCGCCTGTACTGTGTTTCTTAGCTTGACTTATCGCCTGTACTGTGTTCCTTAGCTTGACTTATCGCCTGTACTGTGTTACTTAGCATGACTTATCGCCTGTACCGTGTTCTTTAGCTTGACTTATCGCCTGTACGGCGTTCCTTAGCTTGACTTATCGCCTGTACGGCGTTCCTTAGCTTGACTTATCGCCTGTACGGCGTTCCTTAGCTTGACTTATCGCGCTGTAGGCGTTCCTTAGCTTGACTTATCGCGCTGTAGGCGTTCCTTAGCTTGACTTATCTCCCTATGGCCGTATCTTATAAACTACGACGAAGTTTAACCAAGTGGGCTAAGTTTGCTAAGTTGCACTCGCTTCGGTCACCCTGTACCCGTATCCTCCAGGAGGTTGTTGACGACACCCACTGTAGGGAGGCAGTGGGGAGGTAAGCCCTGCCATTGCTGCCAACATGAAGCAAGAGAAATCGATAGAGTAGCGGCACCGTATTTCTTGAACAAGTCCCCCGCTTTTAGAGTATTTATGACTCCTCGATCTTATATACGAGTTTTATACTTTGCCCTATTGTGTTGGGAAGGAGACCTTAGAGGGGAAATGGACTGAAATGTAATGCTCCTAGATTCGCTAAAGGATGTGGGTAGTTTCATATTTGTTAGTCTTGTTTTTGTTTAAATCGGTGCCTACTATTTATCGCTCCAAACCATTCAAGTTAACTGAAAGGCATATAATCTATTTTAACCTCATTAAAACTTTAGGGGGGCCCCATATATAAAATTATTTCTAGATGTTTTGTTTATCGATTTCTAGACTTAATATGGTTGATGAAGTTACTAATAAACTTTTTTTTAGCACTGCGTTTGTTCGAGCTATAAGCTAATAAACCATTTTAAAATTTCATGTGGACACTAAAAAACCATTTTAAAATTTCATGTGGACACTAAAAAACCGAAAGAAAAATTAGTAAGACTTTAGTGGTACATTTAACATAGTGATAGTGTTGGATTAGCTACCAAACTATTTTTAATTTGTTTAAACATACATTCATGGTCTAGGTTTTATTATGATAGAACAAAGTATTATTTTACGTGACTTTATTCATTTAAAAATTCAACCATGAAACGCAAAAAGCTAATCATTTAATATAATTACTGATCACATTTTACAAAATACTTGGCTATCACCTTAAATTATGTAAGAATTAATTGAGTTTCTTCCAATATTGTGGAAGTTGAGGTTTTAATCTTGACTTGGTGAATTAGGGGTGGTTTTGTCATTGGAAATAAGAGGATTCTGATTATTTTAAGTTTTGTTTAAAATGCTTCGAGAATGGCTCAATTTTAATCTAGATCAGGGATGGAAAACTTTTTTGAGAAGCTTACCCAACTAATCGATAGTTTTTTGGTGAAATTCTTTCTCTCGCGCACAGGAATTTTGAGTAGGAAAATGTAATTATTGGCGTCGTTCATCATCACTATTAATTATTGTAATTATTTTATTAAATATTGGGACCATAAATTATAAATACACATGTTACTGTAAAACATATTATAGAGGAAGATAACACTATTGGAAGTGTTTTAGTTAAATCATCCAAGCGATGCTTATGAATGTATTAAAAATAACAGTTCTAGGAATAACATGCGAGCTACTTGTTTAGATAATTCTTCAGAAGCGACACAATTAACTACTCTGTGAATATAATAAAGAAATATCAAAAGGTTTTTAATTAATTGAAATTGTGTTTAATTTACTTGGTTGTGAAAAATTCTTTAGGCAACCGTGAGTTACACGTGCCAAGAAAATAATCTAGCATGCCACTTGAGGCACGCGTGCCATAGGTTTGTTATCCTTGACCTAGATTATAATTCAGACTGCGACCATACTAGGCCACTTTATATATCAATCACTTATATATCTGTCTATGCGTAATATAAGGTGGCCTAGTGTGGTCTGTTTTATTAATGACTGGGAGGTTCGGGGTTCAAATCCCAACCTGGTGTATTGAGAGCATTTTCTGTCTATTGTTTCCCACTATCACTTAACACACACCTCCTTAAATTCTACTTTACTGATACCTATACCATTCGATAAATTAAATATAGATGGCCAAATTGGGTTGCGAGACTCGGTCAAGAAAATCTTAAATGTTAAGTAAAAATAGGACATAACAAAATACACAAGTATTCGTTAGACTAGAGAATGGTAAACCACATATCGGAAAAGTCCCTTGCATTCATTCGAACACTGGCCCTTCGTTTCAGACAAGCACGCTAACGCACACCTTGCTTTGAATTGCGTTATCAACCTCGGCACACACGTTATCAACCTCGGCACACACGTTATCACCGAACTGGAAACTCCCATCGCTGTGCCGATGACAGAACTCGATCCTCTTCACGTTGATCGCCCCGCGCCAAAAAAAAAAAAAACAGCCCTGGCTGTAATGTGAGCGCTTAGCGAGCGAGAAATATTTACGTCGTCGTCTGTTAGTGAGGAGAGACGCCGCTTGACGCCTCTTTCTGGAGAGTTATAGATGCTCTTTACTAGCGAGGAGATATCCGGTGACTGTCGAGAGGCAGAACCGCATATCTACCGGCCACGGCAAGTTTAGTGCTCACACCAAGATCCAACCGTGACATGCGCTTTGAGTCTGAGGTGATCTGTGTTTTGGGCCGTGCGAACCCTGTGTTTTGGGCCGTGCGAGCACTGTGTTTTGGGCCGTGCGAGCCCTGTGGTTTTTAGCCGTAAGGTTGGGGACCTGGCGGTCTAGGGGTAAGGTGTCAGACTTCTGTGCTGGGGTCCGGGGTTCAATCCTCGGTCCCGGCACAGATTTATCTGATTACCAAACCCTTCCTTCACCTCTGACAAGACATCATGTGAATGTGGGGAATGCCAGGTCTCCACCGTGGCTCTGATTCCACGTTAAACTGTAGGTCCTCCATTTCATCTCACAATCACCCTACCATTACACATTAGCGTAAGTGCGTATAACCCGAACGGGCAGTAAGACGCGGAGCTAATAATAATAATAATAATAATAATAATTTAGCCGTAAGTCTAATGTCTTTTGCACCTTGGTATTTTGCACACTATCTTGAACACAAGGCTATAAAAAACAAACTAATAAAACAAGTTTGTGTACACACGCCATGTTTAATACACGTTATGAGGGGCTTATTCTAACAAACAGACCCCAGGTAGTTAACTTCCCTTATCGTGAAGTAAAATACACTCTGATGTTATAATCCCGTTAAACTCAGGGGCCCTGTCTGGAGATTCGATTCAACCAATCTTACAGTACACGGATAGCAAGCACTCCAGGCCAAATGGTGGGGAGAGGAAGGGGATTTGTTGACCACTGAATCTCTATTTTACAAACGGACTTAAGATCACTAAACAGACGCTTAAGAACTGTTATCATATGTTGAATTCTGCCTTAACTTAGGGCAGAAACGTGCATAATCTAATCTAGGACATAAGTTGTATTATCTGGCTAACAAAACAAAATAATAACTGGCAATGTTGATGTAATAGTTTGTACTTCTCTGACTCTAACCCGGGGACACTGAGAAAAGTGCAATCCTATCTTCATTAGAATTCTGAAGAAGATTCTGAAACACCTCCCACTACCGAAAATCCCGTTTATTTAGTTTAATAACACTAGTAAATAATAATAGTAATATCATTTTTATTTGGTGTAAGCTAAGGATAGCTTGCGTGATCAATGATCATTAAGACGTGAAACAAAATATTTTTTTTAGCATGACGTCTTATTTTCCGTCCGGGTTATTCACTTATGTACTAATTACACTAATGGTTTTAGGGATTAGGAAGATCATATTTACCCGCCTCGGTGGCGTAGTTGGCTAACGCGCTTGTCGTGTTGAAGCTCGGCTGCTGAGGACGGGGAGATCGAGGTTCGACTCTCGATTGGGTGAACTGGGGATGGTTTTTCCTAAACCGTTTTCCAGTCTCCCTCCACGCAAATGCGGGTTAACTTCCTCTAATTCAACCTTCCCAAGTCCTAATCCATTAGAGTAATTGGTACTTAAAGCGTATAACTCGAACGGGTAGTAAGACGCGGTGCTAAATATTATTATTATATTATTAAGATCATATTTAGAGGAAGTGTACCTACATTTGCGTGAAATGTGTTAAACCATTGAGGAAAAACCAACCCAGTACATCTGACAGAGATTCGAACCTCAATTCCCCCGTCATCGACGGTCAAGTTTTCTGTGAGAGTAGTGCCTTAGACCACGCAGCCACTGAAGCAGGTAGCAAAATATATCGTAACTAGGTTGTTAAAAGCATCCGGAGCTTTCATAAGTGAGCACCAAAATTAAACGTAAAGCTCGTCTAATCAAGTTTATCTGTTACGGAAAGATCTTGGTTCGAATACCTATCGGCAGTACTGAGAAGTGGTTTTTATTAAAGGTTTCTCACTCTCCCTACGCGTAAATGTTGGTACATTTCCTTAAAAATCTACTCTTTTCGTCCCTCTCTCACCAGCCTAAACACGGATGACCCGGATAAGCTGTAAGACGCAGTACAGTAAAAAAAAAAGTGGAATGTTTTGGCATTCAACCTCCATAAGCGATACACGGCAAGGCTGGGAACAATCTCTCTCAAGTAGCTAAGAATCAACAAAACAAATTTCAAAGTGGATAAAGCTTTGATTCGAGTAAAGTATTGATGTAGCTCCGAGGGTTCTGTAAAGGACCGGAGTTTTAACACCTCCGATAAGAAAGTTATCGGACGTTAGTTCTCCCCCCCCCGTGGCGTAGTTACGCTCCTTCAGAGCAAGTATTTGTAGTGATGCGACCGACAGTTAGAATAGGTATCATGTCTTCCGAGAGAGATTCCGTCTGATGCAAGTACTTGGATAGTTAAGTGTTGCGAACTCTCTTGACGATTCAGGTGTATAGACCACACATACATAGAATTGTGTATATTAAAGTGGAATAGAAGGGGACGTGAGGTAATTTTTCTTTGTCAAATGTTTTGCCATAAAAACTGCAAAAACACTTGAGTTTTTCTCGCATCGTCTTATATTCCACCTTGTGTGTCGTGGTACTGCATCTGTCTACAGGTTATATATTCTAGTTGTATGACAAAGGGCGATTTTTAAACTTCCTTCTGAATCTCTAATTTATAAGGACACTTTTTTGTACTTTAAAACTTCCTTGAAACACCGGTTGAAAAAACACTAGTATATAGTTTATATTAAAATAAAATATTAGTAGGGGTCTACTATATACGCAGTGTCTGTACGAAATATCGGTGTGAATTATTACTGTGTTTGTCTTGGATCAAACAATTTCCCAAAATAAGCACGGATTATCTGGAAACCCAGACCAGCGAGATCTATATGGACGAGGTTTCACTTTGTTAGTTGTGTTAACATAAGTTCAAAGAGTTTATAGCTTGAGAAATCTTTTTGTTATTAGCACCGCGTCTTACCACCCATTCAGGTTATACGCACTTACGCTAACGTGTTGTGGTAGGGTGATTGTGAGATGAAATGGAGGACCTACAGTTTAACGTGGGATCCGAACCACGGTGGAGGCCTGGTATTCCCCACATTCACAAGTTGTGATTGATACACGTCTTGTCAGAGGTGAAGGAAGTGTTTGGCAATCAGATAAATCTGTGCCGGGAGCGAGGATTGAACTCCGGAGAGAGACCTTATTCAGAACTTGGATTAGAAAAAAAAAAAAATCTAGGATCAAGTTATTTTATTAAAAAAAAAAGGCATTAGAAAAATTATGACAACTTCTATATTCTAGTGTCTGCAGATCCAGAAGTTCCAGTTCTGATCCCTGACACTTCAATATTTTCCTGTGAAAGCAGAGCATTTGGAACGAGATGAACTCAGTCTTGTGGTGTCAATTGAGAAGCTTTTTGAATTAAAAAGTTGCCGTTCCGCTCTATAAAACTGAGATTAATGATCCGAGGGTTTGTTGTGATGACCACATGATACCTATATCCTCAAATGTTGGCACTATCTTCACCGATATGCGGCGGCCGCTTGATTGGTATAGCTGGCTTGTGGGCCGACAGTTAAGTTTTAAATAAAAATGTGCATGTGTTTCTAAATATATTATAAAACCACATACATTCTTCCAAGATCAGCTAAGCTCCTGTATCTAATATGAAAAATAACACACTTACAAATTTAACATTAGACATTTGATCATAATATAATTAATCTATCTTCTTAATTTATCTTCCAAATATACCTATGGTTAAAATATATTTCCTAGCCGTGTGATCCATATTTGCAAATTATTTAACGTTTAAATGTCAGAGCGTTGCTAAAGTGAAAGTCATCAAAACATACTCATTTAAGTTTGTTTGTTTCTATAAAACAATTTCTTAGAAATAAAATTTACTTATTTGTATGTCAAAATATATATCCCAGGATATAACACTTTAATGAAAAGCAAAGTAATCTTAGATAGGAATTTAAAGAGAGGTATAAACTAGGTGCACAAACAAGTCTAACTTATTATTCAAGAGCACTAAAATATTAAAATGTATAGTTTAATTAGGTCAAACTACTTTGTAAATCCAATTAGAATTTATTTAATGGAATTTATTTCTCTTTAATTGTACAAAAAATATATTTGATAGAATCTATTACTTTTTAATTATAAAAAAAATAAAAAGAGTTTGTTTTAATTTCACAAAGTGGATCATTTGTTTTTAGCAGACATTGTAAATGATTAATAATAATTATCTTCTGGGAGAGCCTTTCGATGACATAATATTATTTACACTATTTTTTTCTCTTTTTAAGTTCTTTTATTTTCCCAAGTCGACTTTCAGCTAGAAGCGTTTTCTTTCTACTTGTATATTACCCTCATTTATCACGTATCTTTTTTTATCTGCTCCTCTTCTCTTTCCCATTTAATTGTTCATTTGATTACTCTTTCTCAAATGTTTCTCATGCTATCGTTGTGACTTTCTTCGTCGTGCGATTATAGCTGTACTTATTCGTTTTCCTCTTTCTTTCCCTTCTTTGTCCTTCCATTTTGTCTATGGCGCAATCAGGCCATGTGAAGCTACTGATATCGTCTTTTGTTCGCGCGGTAGATGTTAGTTTCCTCTGGACTAGAAACTGAAGCGAATGGATAAGAAATGAAGCACTTAATAATAAACCCCAAACTGCTCCTCTGAGACTTGTATTTAGGGCGCGATGAACTAAATGTATGAAGCTCAGATGAGAATGTGTGATGAAACGTGTATACTTGTCACTTGAGCTGTATAGGCTTAGCACAAATTTAGCGCAAGGAATCACTTGTTGTACAGTTATTATTAGGGGTGTGTGTGGTTAACTTTTTTAACCACGACCCTTGATATATATGATAATCAAAGTTGAAATAACCTGCCTCGGTGGCGTAGTTGGCTAACGTGCTTGTCGTGTTGAGCTCGACTGCTGAAGACGGGGAGATTGAGGTTCGAATCTCGGTCGGGTGAACTGGGGGTGTTTTTTTCCTAAATGGTTTTCCACTCTCCCTCCACGCAAATGCGGGTTCACTTCCTCTAATTCAACCTTCCCAATTCCTAATCCATTAGCGTGATTAGTACTTAAAGCGTATAACCCAAACGGGTAGTAAGACGTAGTGCTTAAAAAAAGGTTGAAATAAGGCCTTTTTTTTATCACCGCGTCTAACTACCTTTTCAGGTTATACATATATACGCTAATTACTAAAATGGGGTAGGGATGAGGAAGGAAACATTTTAGAGGTAATCTAACCCCATTTGCAAAGGAGGAGGGTGGGAAACCATTTAAGCTAAACCACTCTTAGTTAGACCCAATTGGGCTCAAACCCCGATCTCCCAGTCATTAGCATGTCAGCTTAGCTGAAGCGGGTCTTTTGTTTTTAAATTGGAGGGACCAAGTTTTAGGGGGAAATGTGCAACAATTTAATCATGATTCTCTCGACCAGTGACTTTGAAAAAGCTTGACTAGTCTCATCCTGTATTTGCATAGTTTAGTATTTTTTTTTAGTATACACACATGATACCAAAGAATATCAAACAAATTGTTTTGTAGTTATGTAGGAGAAAGGAAAATAACTGTAATATATCTATAAGCAAACCTTAATTTTAAACACGCTCCGATGTTTTAATCGATTAAATTATGGTTCAAATAAGATAATGAATTAAAAAAAGAGCAATAAAGGTCAGGCTGAAATAGTAGTGTATGTACAATTATTATGTTTATGTAATTTGAATACTATTTATTACTAAATATCGCTTTTATTAGATTGGGCCTCTGACAAGAATTCTTGTGAATGTGGGGAATGCCAGGCCTTCACCGTGGTTCGGATTCCATGTTAAACTGTAGGTCCTCCATTTCATCTGACAATCCCCCTACCATTACACATTAGCGTAAGTGCGTATAACCCGATCGGGTAGTAAGATGCGGTGCTAATAATAATAATAATAATATTAGATTGGGACCAAGAAAATTCTTTACTTATAAAAAATAATTCAACCTTTTTTTAAACTTTCCTATATACATACATATATATACATTATTAATATATATATAATGGACAAAGTGAAAAAAATGTAATTTTGAAAAATGATCTGGCATTATGCATAGTGATAAGTATTTATTTTATCATTTTTACAGGACAGTAAGCATAATACCACACACTCTTTGGGTTACATGAAAAACAATGCAGTACTACGTCACTGGCAGGGTGGGAACAATGAACATCCAATCAAGTGCCAGCCAATCAACGCATAGCCTAACCTAACCTAATTATATAGGAAGGACCCACTAGTATAGAGTAATAAATGAAAAATATTATTTAAATATTATATTGCCCAGAGAGTGCTGAGCAATATGCATACTGCCCGGTCAAAATGATAAATTAACAGATATTTATCACTTTGCCCGGCTGCTTTGGCCACTATTTATAGTGCCAGGTCATTTATCATGGGGATTTTTATTCATTATGTCACTAAAAAAAATATATACACACATACACACACACACACACACGCACACACTTACGCACATACTTACGCACACACTAACGCACACATACATATACACGTGCACTTTAAAATGGTGCCTCATGTATAGTGGTGCTAATTTATGTTTGCGTACTTTTTCCTTATTTTTTAATTTGTACTCAACCTATCTTAGCATGGATATAACATCATTTTGATCACCTTCCCTAAAACCCATTTCCCCCTGTTTTAAAAACGTCTTGGCACCCCTAATAGTTTTACGGTTAAATTTTACAGTCTTACCTAGACGTACTCCACTATGACCCTATCATGTAGACCCCCTGTAACCAGCACCATGACTGAAACAAGAAAGGTAAGCTTGCTAGCTCTCAAGAGTATACGAAATGTACATTCGGCGATAGGAATTCGACCCAATTACCTGATAATATTAAAGTCCAACATATACAAATAATGAACGTCTCCATATGCCTAAGTTTTAGAAAATTTAGATTATAGAATGTGATTATAAACTTGTAAATGTTTTTAATTGTGGAATTTGCCATTCCAGACCTAAAATGTTATATCTTTTGCCATTGCGAAAAGAAGCCATCTATCTCCATTATCTAAAAGTTCAATTTGAAAAAACTAATTCAACTTTTATCAAACCTATAGATCTGTGAAATTAACTTTTTTTTATGTTGGGAAAAGTTTTACAAAAAATAGTGTAAACATTTTTTTTTCTTTTAGAATAGTTTTCTTTGAACTTTATAATTTGTAGTAAAGAAGTGAAAAAAAAAACAAGATAAGTTTTCAGCACATATCTTTCATGTATCGCTTGTAACTACAGTCCAATTTTCATAGGGGGAACCTTTTAGGACAGTTACAAAAGTTACTACATCTACTTTAATGTAGTCTTACTTAGTCATGTCATGTCATATTCTGCTGCTACATATATTATAAAAAAATAAAACTATTTATATAGTAAATTACTATATATGTTTATCTAAAAAAATATTATTAATATTATTATTTAGCACCGCGTCTTACTACCCGTTCGGGTTAGAGCTTTAAGTACTAGTTACGTTAATGGATTAGGAATTGGGAAGGTTGAATTAGAGATAGTGAACCTGCATTTGCGTGGAGGTAGAGTGGAAAGCCATTTAGGAAAAACCACCCCCAGTTCACCCAACCGAGATTCGAACCTCGATCTCCCCGTCCTCAGCAGTCGAGCTCAACACGACTATCGCGTTAGCCAATTACGCCACCGAGGTGGGTCCTAAAAAAATAGTTTGGGTAGTAGGATAAATGGGTCCACCATACATTATATACAAATCTAGAAACTGTAATAAAATGCGCTCCTATAGGTTAAGGGGCTGTCTTTAAATTATCTAATGACTTTTTTTTTTCGTAAGTTTTGAAACACCTTTCCCAACTTAAGGGATTGTAGATTTTCTTGTTATCTTGCGTAATTTATAACGATTTCGAAAATTAGGTTTCAAAACGTTATAGCCGGGATGGGCAACCCTGTGGCTAATTGGCCATAAAAGAGTGGTTTATGTGAGTTTGCCATCTCTTACAGTAAAATAACCTATTTTCCTTGTTGTATCTTGATATTTTCTGCATACAAATTGTATTATTATTATTATTATTATTAGCACCATGTCTTACTACCCATTCGGGTTATACGCACTTACGCTAATGGGAAATGGTAGGGTGATTGTGAGATGAAATGAAGGACCTACAGTTTAACGTGTGATCCGAACTACGGTGGAGGCCTGGCATTCCCCACATTCACATGATGTCTTGTCAGAGGTGAAGGAAGGGTTTGGTAATCAGATAAATTTATGCCGATACCGGGGATTGAACCCCGGCCGCCAGCATAGAAGTATGACACCTTACAAATTGGAAGCATTCCGTATGTCCATCAAGCTAAGATACTCAACCAATGATTCTGCAACTTGTCAGACAAAAGAATAGTCAAATTTCTCATTAAAATTATTATTTTACCTTTTAAATCTGAACAGTTATAATTATTAACGTCCGAGGCAGTTGTAATTGAGTATTCAACGTTTTGTTCAAACTTATTCAGTGTGTTATTTTTAATGTTCCACTGATCAACCTTAATTTCTCAATATTTTTTTTCATAGTGTGGCTTATTTTATTTGTCATTCACTAGCCCTGTGACTACATTGACAAATATATTGCCCACCCCTGCGTTAGAGGGTGTAACTAAAACACTCTTAACCGTTGCTTAAAATGTACTAAAACATAATTCATAAGCGACTTTTCCAAAAACAATTCCTTGTTTTATTTCTTCAGTACCTTCATTTGTCAAATCCTCCTCTTTATTCTTCCAGTTTGCATCTCCAGCACAGACGAGAGTAAATATTGATGAGACTACACTTTATAGCCAGGTTCTCTTTTCTTTTGTGATCGTGTTTCCTCTTCTACCCCCTCTTCCTCCTCCCAATCTCTTGAACCCTGTCCTTGTGAACGACTGTCTTATTGATCCCCATAGATCCACGCCTCGGAGCAACTAGTCTATTGTTCTATCAGAGACTGCTTTAGACGACTTTGAAAATAAGGGAATCATTATTGATTCCGTCAAAAAGTACGGTTCAATTCTCACAGGAAGAGCCTTATCGGACACATATTATAGCTACTAGATCTATTTCCACGTATTCATACGTGAAGTCATTCAATATGCAGCTGTCACTTTCGATGTTTAGTATACTGTGGGCCTGTGTATTAAAATAACACAAGGGCGTAAATATCTTTTTAGAAGTAATTTCCCTCAAATATTCCCCAATCTCCCTCCACGCAAATGTGGCTACACTTCTAAAGATAACCTTACTAATTCCTAAAAACCCTTAACGTAATTAGTAAATAAGATTATAACCCGTACGGGTAGTAGGACGTGGTGCTAAAAAAGGTTTTTGAATATTTGTCATGACTCGTGAGCATAGATAGTTCGGCAAACTTTTTATATGAAGAAAAGTCCTATCATATTCCGCAATGCTTATGGCAAATATTCACACTTCACACTATTCACACTACTTTTTGTAGAATATTTAACTAAATTTATCTGTGAAATAAATATTATATTTATTTTGGAAACAAAAAAGACACAAAATATAGAACTTACCTCACGATCCCTCTCAACCAACCTTAAGTCAAGGTTTATTGTTTCACAGCTAAACATGTGACCTAGATGGTTATCGCTCCAAACACTTGACTACTCTGTTGAAGACATGTAGAGCAGCACCTTCTCCGCCCCCTCCAACCACCAATCTTTCTGGAACATTGTGACAGTGGCGTCAGACGAACGTACATAATGGGACCGGAGGGATCTTAGTTTCTCCCGCTATTGGCTGGGGACAATTATGAGCATTCATTATTAGGAGAAAGATGTAAGAAATAATAATTCTAGGAAGAATGGAGGGAGATAGGAAGAGAACGGAAACACATAAGAGTAAAGAAAGTAATAAAGAATATCGATTATAAAACTAGAACTGTACAGAGGTTCTATCTAGGGTTGGTGCGTTCACAATAAGCTCGAATTTTCTTCATTCTCCCGCCGCCTTTCCCCCTTTTATTTTCTGTTCATACAAAAATAGTAAAGAGAGACTTGCTGTGCTCGAGGATTTTAATAGAAGAATAAGTTTTATGGACGCTAAAATCCGAAGAGATGTTTTTTTTGACTGCCCGTTGGCTTACTACTTGCCATTTTTTTAAATTTTGTATCTAAAAACCGCTCCCAATCATAAGTATTGTTGTTGACGGGGGTTTGTTTGTTTGCACTTAACTTGTTTTTATACGAGCACTATCAGGTAATCATGATTCAAATTTAATGAAATACTCGATTTATCAGAGTCAGTAACCGGGTGGTAGCTTTGGTGGTTGAATGGTCTAAGGCTTCCAAACACGCAAATAGACTGAACTGTGTATGACAGATTGGAATTCGAATCTAAGTCGGATGTATTGTGGATGGTTTTACTTGGATGTTTTCTCCCTCATCTCCCACGGAAATACTGGTAAACTTCCTCTAAATCCAGCCTTCCTCAGAACATTAGTATAATTAGTATATAATTATGCGTATAATCCGAAAGGGTAGGTAGACTCTGCGACAAAAGGAAAAAAGAAACCTGCGTTTCGTTGATATTCGGAAACGCTGATAATCTAATTTAATAGTAAGTTTAGTCTCCAATAATATCATAAGTTATTACTTCTTTAAAAACCGGGCTTATTTATGAAAGAACAAAACTCGCGATGTGTCCGTGTCTTTGAACGAATACGGTTCCAGCAAGCAGCCATTTTTATTGTACTTACAATTTACTACGGTGTGACAAATAAAATTAACTATTAAGAAAAGAACTCGAAAGCATTTAATTTTCCATTTTTTTTAAAGGTTTTTAACCCACATTTTCTGAAACGAATGATATCAGAAAATGGCTTAGATTAACTTGTATCTAAAACAGACACAATACTCAGCCTCCGGTCGTTAATTGATCAATTTTTGATGGTAAATACACAGGTCATCATTGATAAATTTTACGGCCATTCTGGGAATCTAACCCGGAACTATCAGCTCAGTAGACAGACACACCACCGACTGAGCGAAAGTGTCGGGACATTTCAAAACAAAATATTTGTTAATAACAAGGGCTAATTTACGTGAAAACATTAAAATTTGCACTTAAATCAAGGGTGCACATTTACAAAGATCGCAGAAATACGCATAACACACCCCCGAGTCTAGAAAAATCTTCGCGTTACAGTTTATTTGTATTCCCTTATCACAAACAGGACATATTGTTTGGCATTCTTATTGGGTTTTTTTTGTCAGTCGAGGACAGTTAGGACTAAAACTATAAAGCTTTCCTACCCACATCCTGAACCCTTGGTTTTTCATAGCAACGAAATCTCATTGGATGGATGTGTATATATATATATATATATATCTAATATATATATATATATATCTAATATATATATATATATATCTAATATATATAGATATATCCAGGAATAGGCTCTGCCTTAAAATATGAGTTAAGAATTACCCTGGGTACGGGATGATTCCTCGATAGCTCAGTGGTTATAGTATTGGCGTATTAAGCCAAAGGTCCTGGCTTAGATTCCCGTGTCCAGGCGTCATTTTTCAATTTCCAGAATATTAATTATTTCAAGCTTCTTCTACCATCTCCTAGGGCAATAGTTTTCAACCTTTTTTTACTGTTGCTTACCCCTTCCTAAGAACTTATCCAAGATTTGAATTATTTTAAATAAATAATAAATTGTGTGCACACATTTTAAGCCCACTAGGTCTCAGTCTCTTTTACAATATTCACGTTTATTAGGGAAAATATGCATTTTTAGCTTCAGCATAAAAAGAGAGAACTTGTTTAAGAATTCCAAATTTGTATTAGAATAAAAAAAAAGCACAAAATAATTATGAGAAGCTTAAGTTAGTTTCTAAAAACAGTTCTCTCTATATTAGGTTCAAACTAGGTTCCCATGGAGAAATATAAGAAAACTAATATTCTATTTTATGTACCCCTAATAAATACGCTATTTACTCCTTGGAGCTATGCGTACTACAGGTTGAAAATCATTATATAAGGGGGAATTCATTCTCCCAACATAACTTCGGCTTATAAGACGGTAGTCTGTTTGATAAAAACGCATGTTCGGTTTTTACACCATAACCATTTTTATGAAAGCTGTCTTGAATAAACAAGAAACTTCCCCAGGAACTAAAACAGGACAGAATGTATTCTTGGCCTGATGGCATTTACTCGTATTATACATTATATAATTGTTAATGAGCACTGCAAACCATTGGACACGTGGATAAAGGAGTTTGTCTCGTTTGGTTTAATGGTATAGTGATGGAGAGGTTGGGGCTTGAATTCTGGTCGGGTGTACAGAGGTATTTTCCCCTAAATATTTTACCTCTCCTCCCTCCAAGAAAGTTTTAGTACATTTCCTCTATATTCTACTATCCTCATTCTTACACAATTAGTGTAAAAGGAAGCCCGGAATATTTTTTTAATCGTTATTTCGCTCAGTGTGACCAACTGTTGGAAAAGTATCCACGCATTCTTACCGACACACATATAATTAGTTATAATATTTACTCAAAACGTTGAACTTAATGTTTGAATATCATATTGCTTAAAATTTCTAAACTAATTATTTTTCACTAATAATTAAGTTTGAATTCTCGTTTTTTAGATGTAATTTTTCAACAAAAAATCTACATAAAACTCTTATAATACGCAAAACTAAATAACACGTGTTGCAAACAAAATTAATCGTATGTATCTATATATATTCAAAAAATTTAATCCCTCTTGCTGATTGGGTTCGTCAAGTTGGTAAGTGAAAATCCTTTACTTCAGGGGGTCTCTTGATTTCAATCCAGGGTTTGGAAGCCTAGATATGGGAGATCGGGAACCCCCCCCCCCCTTTTTTTTATTTTTTTTAGGAAGTTCCCTCCACCAACACTCCAATTATTATTTTATGGAGACAACATATTTATAAACGCTTTCGAAATGCCTGAAGTCGTGAAACTTTATCGTATCAATGTGGCGATGACATTACGCAGCAAGTTAAACTGTGGAATCTAGGCTCTAACAATCACAAAAGAACAAAAAAAGAGAAGAACCTCTATAGAGGAGTACGAGACGATAAGCATACCCAAGTACTAGGCCAATAAATTGTCGCCCAGCACAATGGCCCGCAACTGCGGTTCAAAGGGCTTTTAAGGGAGCAAAAAGGCAAGGGATAGGGGTTAAAAAAAAAGGTGCATATAGATTTCAAGTGGGTAAGTCTAGTTGAACTAGAGCTTTTGTTTGTTGAATAGCATTTGTCCTTGACCGAGGCTAGCCCGGATTAAATGCCGGGTGAAATATCGTTTATTTTTAATCGGTTTTGTCTTACTACTTGTAAAATTATTTGGTCTGGTCTTTAATTCCACATTGAGATACCTAAGTGATTTCAATGTCCTCATTCTTTTATTTTATATTTCAACCAGCAATTTTAAACACGGTGCAGTCTCAGGACTAGACTAAGGAACTTACTGAAGTTGGTACTGCATGGACCAAACTTCAAGGTCACCTTGTCAATAGTTTCCCGATGTTAGTAAGGCTACGGTTAGAATATCAGCAGTATGTATTAGGGTTGTTTTTTTTCCTACGTGATTTTCCACTCTCCTTTCATTAAAATAAGTGCTACATTTATTGTAAATTCTACTTTACTCGTTACTAGCCAATTAGAGGAGATAACCAGAACGGGTAGGAAGACGTGGTGAAAAAAAAACCTCTACCCAAAGTCAAAAATTTTGGTTCGAATAATTAGAAAGGCCAATACGAAAAATAAGTGTTTTTAGTATTATGTTGTAAACATTTTCTTTCACGTAAATATTAGTATTCAAATGTTCACCTGGATTTGTATATTGCGATAAAAATAATGTAATTTAAAAAATAGAAATATACTTTTCAGAATCCTATTTTCAATGTTTTATTAAACTTTGTGCCAATATTAGTTCAGTCCTTTAACCCTATTTCTAACAGTGTATGATCAATTTATCATTACGTAAGTAAATATGATTAAAACGTTCTAACGGCAGCGGCCGCTCGGTCGGTTTAACTCGACTGCGGCCTCACGTCATGACGTTTTATAAAGTTGTTCTAAATTGGAATCTAAATTCTACCCAGCTGGTAAAGGTGGTTTTGTAATTTACATTGTTCTGAAATGTATACAACCAGAGATTTCCTAAAGTTGAACGTTTCAAGGTAATAACAATTAATTATTTTGGTTAGCTTCGTATCCGGACTACAAATATATTTACACTAATAAAGTGATTGACGAAAAATTTATAATCATAAAGGAAATGTACATAGTAGAGTAAAAGGGGGATTTTTTCTTATCAAAGAAATACCACCCTCGGTACACCTGAGCAGGGATTCGAACACTGGTCTATCCCTTCCAAAGCATCACAGGGTTAGCATCTTTGTCCAATTCACCAACAAAGCGTTGGCTAAAAATTCTATTGTTTAACAAAAATCTCTATTCTTTGCTATTTGTATCCTTGGTTTACCCCGAAATGTAATTTGCTTACTTTGCATTAATAATAATATTAATGATAATAATAAAAATAGTAATCTACTTTAATGGCGGAGTTGAGGCTGCCGCCTTTTATTACACTTAACTAATTATTCCACTATGGTAAGGCTCATACAATAGGGTAATAAGTTTAGGAAAGGTAAGATTGCTACATTTCAGAGTAATTTAAGTGTAAGACTTAAATTAGCTGACACCTTAACTCAGCCGGGGAGTCGATAGTATTTTTAAAGCCCTGCCTACACCCCTCTAATGGCATACCTGACGCATCAAACTTTACGAGATTTAATATCCGAGCGTTGAGCGTAGTCATCGTTTTGCTCCTTCCAAACTAATTTCCAAAAATAAAGTGTGTTAAAAGACCGTGCGCAGCTTTTCGGAATGTTAATATGCCAGGGTACGTTCCCTCCGATAGTGGGACACACCAATTATCACACTCTCTCTGACGTCACCCTCTTTTCTTCTCCTTTATCGCGAGGTCCTGGGTCAAGTCTAAACTCGAGCAATTTTGTTTGAAATAGTTTAATGCTCACGGTTACTCTTACAGTAGAAATTTTGGAAGTCTTCCCAAAGGGTTTGTGGTTTTATGAGGGTCGTTTGGATTTACTGCTTTTGACTCTTCTGATATTGCTGTATTTAGGATGGATGGGGAAACTTCTGCGCTGGTTCCGTCAAATTTCATACCTTTATGTATCAGAGTGTAAAATGTCTATTTTTAGAAATAACCAACTTTTATTTAACTTAACCATGATTTATATAATAATAGTATTTAGCATCGCGTCTTACTACCCATTCGGGTTATACGCTTTAAGTACTAATTACTCTAATGGATTAGGAATTGTGAAGCCTGAATTAGAGGAAGTGAACCCGCATTTGCGTGGAGGGAGAGTGGAAAACCATTTAGGGAAAACCACCCCCAGTTCACCCGACAGAGATTCGAAC
>CABEEJ010003934.1:0-29610 GCA_901482245.1 Timema douglasi
ATACACATCTTGTCAGAGGTGAAGGAAGGGTTTGGAAATCAGATAAATCTGTGCCGGGACCGGGGATTGAACCCCAGCCGCCAGCATAGAAGTCTGTATGTGTGTCTTAATAGTCTGGGATATTCACATATAAAATAAAATATATTTTACGTTTGAGCAACATTGATAGCATTTTACTATATAATAAGTGTTATTTGATCGGTATTAATCTAATTCTATAAAATGCGACAGTTGCATATCAAGTGACTTAATGTATGATAACATAAAAGTTTTAATAACTTTTGTAACGTTTACCCACAAAGGTGGGCACGTGGGGTATGACATAAACCTCGCATGGTATCCTATATCGGCGACCAGGACGTCAGGATTCAAAACGGGCTGAATGAGGGTGTTTTTCCCTAAAAGTTTATTCACTCTCACTTATCAGGTATATTCCTCTAAATGCTGCCTTAATTAACCTTACCCAATTTTCGTAAGAATGTATATGGCAGGATGGGTAATCAGCTTCAATACACCCTCCGCCCACCTGAAAAAACGGGTAACCTTCTTACTATTGTCGTCTTACTGTAAGTAGGACATGGACTAGTTTTTTTCATTCTAGTGAGTAGTGATGTGAGACCAAAAATCAACCAAAAAATTATCCCTTTATTTTTTCCGAAATAATTTTTGTTTTGGAAAATTTGCAATCATTTTTATTGAAATTGTTGTTCATTAATTTATAAGATTTACAATAAATCACCCGACTTGGTGTCGCGTGTTGAGATAGACCACCGAGGACGGGGAGATCGAGGTTCGAATCTCGTTCGGGTGAACTTTTGTTCTCCTAAATGGCTTTTCACTCTCCCTCCAAGCAAATACGGGCCTACTTCCTCTATTTCAAACTTCCCAATTCCTTACACTTTAGTGTAATTATTACTTAAGAGCATAGCCTGAACGGTTAGTAGGACATGGTTCTAAGTATTATTATTATTACTATTGTTACAATAAATCAATACAAGCGATTCGATTTCTATCCTCACATTCACGCCCCTACTTCAGTGCTTGGTGGTTGAATGTGTCACTAACAACGGGTCTGCTGTAGACCAGATAAGTTAGTATTTCAATATTATTATCAATGTATTTACGAATAACATCTTTCCCTGAGATTTAACGATCTGAAAGTTTTACCGATAAATTTTCAACTCTTATTGTCATTTATTTATTTGGATTTTATATTCAGTTCATTGTTTAATAAGATAATTAAAATAATTTTTATCTTTTCTTAAGTATTTTTAACAAATTCCCCCCTTTCCTTTTCCCTTCCCCTCACCCGCAACACATTATTTGATGGCTTAATGTGTGCGTGTTAAGATAAACAAAAAACCACTCAAGCGTATAACCCGAATGGTTAGTAAGACGTGGTGCTAAAAAAACGCTCAATGAGCGAAAAAAATAAGCAGAATGTGTTGTGGTATTAGATAAAGTTACAACCAGACATTTTGCGTCTTGGTTGCTTTTAAAAAACCACAACGCATTCTGGCATTTTTTACAAATTAGTGTCGTAGCTGTCAAATAAAATGTCCACAGCGTGCTTTGGGCTCATGGTGTGTTATTTTTAAGGCTACAGTGCGATTGCAGAAAATTTCATTAGCTTAATCTATATAACCTAACCTAAACTAGATTATCCTAACCTAGCCTAGCCTAACCTACCTAACCTTACATAGTCTAACCTAACATAAACTAACCTAACCTTTAAATGTCATTTTAACAAATTGTGCAAATATAATTCATGAGCTTTGTGCGTTGTACTTAATTAGGCCTATGCTACATGCTTTTTTTATAGTTAAATTAGTAATATTACTGTTAATATTTCTGAAAATCTGTTAAAACCTGTTTGACATCGTATCGTCCATAAAAAGAAACAACCATGATGCATTGTGGTATTTTCATAGTTCCAGGACGCATTGTGATCATTTTATTTAACAGCCACACCATGAATTTCGCTGTATGGCAGGTTTTTAAATGCTATAATACATTGTGGATCTTTAAAAGCAACCGGGACGTGATATTTCTTGATGTGGCTGTTTCTTTCTAACACTATAGCTTGTTCTGTTTGTTTGTTTTCCGCTCATTGAGTTTTTATTTGTTTTTGAGCTTGACATTTACATGTAAAAGGATCTAGATGGCGCTTCCACTAATTCAGCCAATTTCACTCACTTTGAAGGACGTTGGCCACCACTGCGAGGATTTTCCTATTAATAATTTCCTAGATAATGTTGATCCTCAGTTATAACAAGAGTCCAAAGTTTGATTCCAAGCAAAGTTTCTTATTTATAAGAGGTTCTCCTAGACCTGTAATGGGCCTCCCTAACCATTCGGTCTCTTATTCAGTGATAAATCTCAGCGATAAAACAGTTGTTCCCGTAGTATCCTTGACATTATGTCCGTCATGATATACATCCCCGACAGTTTCGGGAACTGTACTTAAGTTAACAGTGGAGGTAACAAATTAACTTGGTTTTAACTGAACATGTCTGTCCGTCTCTCTTGGAGGATATAAGCAGGAGAGGAATGGAAAGAGTCTTTGTATGGCGGTGAAACGCTTGGAGACGTTGTTTTGGAAGTGGTTTATTATTTCAAAATACGTTTCACGCCAAATGTGAAATGAAAAGAATACCCTGATCTTTGTATGAAGTCCGTTCTAGAAGACCATATTTCGTAGCAGAATTATGCTGTAAGATATGTTTTTGGTAGGATAATTGACCTTCCATGTTCCTTCCTTGTTATAGAACGCCTTTTTCCCCACAAAATGTATACGATACAGTAGGATTCTATTTTGAAATAAGGCCTTTCAGAACTTGCTTCCTACCAAAATAAGGGTGTATCAACATTTCGTCTAATATTAAAAGCCATACAATCTATTTGACGAAAAGGTGAGAGTAGCTCATTTGTAATGAAGTTCTGCACGAAATGTCACATTTCTATTATCAAAGTAAGTAGCTAGAAATATATAGTTTTCATTAAACAAATATTGATGATTTCAACAATATATTAATATAGGCTAATTGAGAATGGTTTTAATAGTTTATAAACTCCAAAAATTCCATTCTTATAAAAATACCCTAATATTCCTTCAAATAAGAGCCTTTCCTAAGGTGGGACTGAAGGGAATGTGGAATAAAGGCAAGTGCGGTATTTGTGTAGTCTTACAGCAGAAAGGTTTTTTTTACAAGAATAAATATAACAATGCTTTAGTAAATACGTTCAGCTTAACTTTCTATACTATGTGATATCAACAGTCCTTGAATATCTTTCATTAGCTTAGTGTAATTTGATTATACATTTTAAAATGAATATAAAAAGATATTAAATTCCAGAATTCCATTGACCAATATTCAAGACCTGTTGATATATTAATATGTGTATCAAATAAATCAAATACATACAGTTATCTCGCCCCCCCCCCTCGCCCCCTTTCTTTACACCATAACCTCCTTTAGTGAGTCTGAACGGGTCCACAAGGGACATTTGGGCCAGTTTCATAGGTAGTACCTCTGGCTACGAATCTAGAGGTGCCGGGTTAGATTCCTCGGCTGGTATCTCTGATATTTTTTTCTTAAGAGTCAATGATATCAATGGTCACCAGGGTTTTGAATAATTAAGCATATGTTAGATTAATACTCACCCCCAGATCCACACCTTCACAATCGCTATCATCATCTCTCATCGCAGATACGACGTGTAGACAACCTCCTATAGTGTACTCTGGACAGTGCTCTATACTACTAGAGAGCCAAATAGTTTAAACATAAGGTTACTGAACATGGATGTCATGTCCATCCCGGTAAAATACGCCATACGATAAAAAAAAAATCAGAGTAGGCTACTTCTCAAGTGCGGCATTATTCTAAATACAATACGACACCTACCTGAGCTTGAAAGCAACTCGCCCATTCTATTTTGATCTAGGTAGATGTCCTCTTACCTTTAGTATATATAGCATATACCCGCAATCGAGGCATAGGCCATTCTGATTATGAAACGACCCAAAGAAAAGAATACATATAGCTATTGATTTTATTTTTACTCGTTTGAAAGTATCGCTGGTTTCAACGATGGCTTCAACGATCTGAAATATAGTCTAATAGCTCTTTGAGGCTTGCAATGGAGTAATATCCGAGTGGTTTATTTTACAATTGGAACAATCAAAGGTTTCGCTCGTACTCATGGTTGAGTGGTAAGAGAGGCTGAATTCAGATATAGACATCTCGTTTAATATCAGGGTGTGTTTAGAACAATAGAGACGAGTGTTTATGAATGGTTTTAAAGTAAATTAACCCAAATTTACTTGGATGGAGAGTAGGAATCTATTTTTTTTTAGGGAATGAGCCTCAATACACCAGGTGGGTATTCGTGGTCTGGTGGACTAAATGTCAAGCTCATATAATCTGGATTTCCAGGGGCTCGAATCTCAGCTGGGCTTACCGAGGGTAGTTTTTACCAAAATGATTTCTCACTTTCCCTCCACGTAAATACAGATACATTAATGTAGTTAAATATGACTGCCTTGACCGGTTGCAAGGAGGAGTGGGCAAACACTGAATATACCAGTTTAGCACTAACATTCGTTGACCTTGACTCGTGAGCTACTGGCACGTTTTGGTTCCCCTCTGGGATATATATACACTAATAGGGGCACGAGCAGAGTACAAATAAGAGGAGATGAAGCCGCATTTGTAAGTAAGGATTCGAGTAGGTTAAGAGAAACCATCTTAGTACACTCGGTTAATATTCAAACTCCAACCTCCCCGTCCTCATAAAACTGAATAGATTAACCTGAGGCCATTGTCCCCGTGCCCTTGTTTGTGTGTTTAGCGAAATGTAGCCTACAACTCCGGAGTTGTTAATGGCATCCTGACACACTCAGCTAATGCTACACGTGTCATCAACTTAGAACAAACCGGAAGGAATACCTGAAGAGAACAAGTGAATTTAAAAATAGTTAGATTACTTTGAGAGTCTTCGAACAAAAGATTGGATTGGATTGTATCTGTGAACTCGGGGGGAACGTGCTAATGAATGTGTCGAGAGAGGAACCCCCGAACTGATAAGAGGCGATAAGGGGGCGACTTAAGGAAATGTTCCCCTTACCCCCAAGCCCCTTCGTCAACCCACCCCTTGACAGTGGTGAGAAACAAGAGCGCGCAAGATCCTACAAAATGGAACAGATTCAGGACAAGGCAGCCAATCGTGTCTGCATAAAATTCCCATTCTCGCGTCTGATAAGAGGAGTTTAAAGCCACGAGTGACGGCGAGGGAAGGGTGAGGCTCCCTACTGGGGGACTCTTAAACTTAGCACAGAACATAAAATTGGGAAATACCGCCTTCAGATAATGCGTTGTCAACCCACAGTCGCGGAGACCCTTTCATTGGTGTTTTTTTTTATGTTTTATCAGTGATCTTTAACGAATATGGGCTATTTTCAATATTTTTTTCTTACGTGACTTGTTTTCTATACCACTAATATATAAGTTGGCAATTTTAAAGCTTTTTTAAAAAAAAAAAAAACACCAATTGTGCTGAAGTTTTGCACGGACATACCTCTGACGGATACCTCTGACGACACGTTAACATACAGGCTAATACATTTGACGTCCTCCATTTTATTTCAAGATGGTGGCTACAAAACACTACTTTTAGGACTTTTTCTCAGCTTCTGCTTGTCCTATTTTTATTTGACTGAACTTTAAGGTTTCCTCTATATAGAAACATGGGACTACTATAAAGTCAACAAGAGCAAATAACCGGTAATAAGATAGTTAATAGTAAAATGAATAAAAATAACTGCACACGACTGTATGTAGGCTAATATTCATACCTAGATGTAAGATATTATAAAAAGCAACAAAAAACGCTCTTGATTTGAAGAAAATACAGAGATTCGCATTTCTTAATAAAATATTATCTCGGTAATAGCTAACTATAACAAAGACTCGAATTACATATTTAAATGTCACTTTAAAAACAGTATAATATTGTACTAATATGTAAGTTACTGTTAGTGTTTAAAACCATTGTCAAATTAATTTTGTACTAAATTAAGTATAATAATGAAGCTTAAGCAATCTGTTGAAGCACGCGTCATTTACAAGAAACATATTATTACAAACACAGCGGTGACTTGCAAAAACCTCTTCCTGTGCTATATCTGCCCTCTGCCTTTGCTGCGCCTGCCCTGTGTCCAGTAGGCGGCGGGCCTACTGCCTCTCTGAGACGTACGTATTGAATTAAACTAATGGAGAAAGAGGAATGAGGATGGTAGAGTTTTGAGGAAATGTAACCGTATTCTTGCGAAAGTAGATCGAGAAACCATTTAGGAAAAAAACACTATAACACCCGGCTGGTATTGGAACCCTTACCTCCCCTTGTCACCGGAAAGCCAGACCAACAGGCGTGTTCGGCATTTGTTCACGCGCCCCCCGGTGCGAGTAGGCCTCTATATATATATACACTCGCACAGGGGGGCGCTTTCGAATGATAATAGTAATAATTATAATAATATCTATACACCCAAAAATCGTATCCGTCTCTTGACTGTCATTTCATTTTGTAGTGTACATTTGTTTCATTTAGAGTAGTAAAGCCGGACCTCGTGTAGGGCCTACCTCCCGTATGGAGATAATCGAAAGTAAACTAACTCAAACACATTACAACACCAACAAAAAGTGACCTGCGTAGCGCTATTAGTACAAGTTCTTTTCATGTAGATGTCTCTGTGCTGGCTCCCCTCCCTTCAAAGCTGCAACAATGAACTTCTCGCAATCATAATATGCCGAGACACGGAGAGACCTCATACATCACTGTCACCCGCGAAATAAAGACATTAAAACACCTTTTTATAATGTCTTTTCGCGGTCGACGCCATTTTGTTTGATGCATTATTAATGGGAGAGCACATTAATGTTGTACCCATTAATGGTTTGGAGGGTTGAGGGAAGGTGGATTGATATAGTGTCTTAAGGATCACAACAGCTTGCAAAGACTCAGTACTAAGCTTATAGTAAGGAGGGGGACTTCGCACGGGAATATCGACCTTAGTGAAAGGATATAAAGTTCATAATGATGCATGAAGTTACTAATATCGTCCCGAAATTTGTTATTTGATTTCCCGCAAGTCAGCGGCCAGGAAGGTGTTTCCCAGGCTTTTGACGTGCCCCCTCATGCGGATATGAGTAGAAAGGGGGAGGGGGTTGAGCCCCCCCCCCCAATACTAGCCTTGTCAATAGCTCCGCCTACAATGACGTCAATCTTTTTTATTTTTCTAAAGAGAGGAGCGGTGGCCCGTGAAATTAGAGCAGCTTTTTCAATAAAAACGAAAAGAAGTGCACAACAATACTTGACGAGTTTAAAACCACAAATCAGTGTGTGTGTGCTTTTCTGCGAGCCTTTGCTCGTCGTGTGTCACATGTGACTAAATGGTTCATTTTTATATGAGGTGGGGGGAGGGGGGGTGTGATGAAAGGGAGATATTATTGTGATTGTAAGATAGAGATCGTAAACATCTGCTCCATCATAAAGTGGAGGTACTGTTTCTTCATCTGACACTATAGGAATACAGCCTGTGTACACTCTGATGTAAACAAATAGAGACACTTGTTTCAGTTTAGCACATGTGTGTTTGAAACGGCTGAAAGTACAGCGAGACCGCCATGTGATGGTATAGTCTGCGCAGATTGACGTTGGAACTCTATGACAATTGTAAACTTGCCAGGTCTAATAGCTGAGTTTAATATATATGAGCCTCGCAAATATGTGGGCTGTGACGTTACAAGTGTAGTCACTTTAAATCACTTGCTAGCCGAATGGAAATGGAACTATTTCAAGAAATTTCATTCAATTGATAGAAAAGGGCGAAAATACCGTGATCACACTATAGGCAATATGATATTTAAAAAATTATTGAAATACTTTCAACTGTTCATACGTCAAGTCGTATGATCTGCAGCTGTCGCGTTTTTTAGATATCGATATTATTGTATAAAATCTAACCTTTCGGTAGGAAAATGTTGACCGCAAAATAAATTGTATTTCCTAAAAATTTCTTGTTTCGAAAATCTGACAGCAGATATTCACATGATCACGTCCCGCCCATCCGGGGCATGTCTACCTTGACGGGATAGTGGTAAGGAGGGTGTGATTTAAGAGGAAATGCATGCGCATTTGTGTGGAGGGAAATTAGGAAAATACACCCACAGTGTTTCTGACCGGGATTCGAACCCCTACCTCACCATCACACCGTTATTAAACCATGCGACAGCTGGCGTGGGCTCACACAAATATTTGTCAACCTTAGATGCTTTGAATAGTAACTAGGTAGTCTACACCCGCATCGGGGGTCGTATAGTCTAACACGTCACACTCGTGTTAGACTGAATTGCAGGTGATCGGGGTTCGAATCCCTCCCGCGTGATTTTCCTAAATGGTTTCTCGTTTCAAATAGGTAGGCCTATACATTTACTAGAAATAATTGCCCTTCCTAATCCATATCCCATTATCTTAACAAATTGATGGGTATACTCCGAGCGGATAATAATAAGTACTGGGAAAAAAATTAGAGACTACAATTAATTTTTACTTTCTTTCAACACCTCAAAGAGAAAGAATTGTGATCATCAAAAAATTATAAATCTATATTTTGATAAATGTCAACGTTTTATGACCCCCTGAAACCAAAAAAGTTTTTTCCGCAATGTCGTCTGACCTTACCTCGGGCTAGAGCCGAAAATATTTTACCGATTTGGCTAAAACTTGGTATCTGGGGTTTTCATAAGGTCCCCCAAAGGTGTTTTCATAATTCTATATCCAACCCTTAATTTAAGGATAGTTTACTGAATAGCAAAAAGAAAAAGAAAAATTCTCAAAATTCCTTCAAACTATTTTGATTAAATTTTA
The DNA here is from genome assembly GCA_901482245.1 of Timema douglasi. Classification (NCBI taxonomy): domain Eukaryota; kingdom Metazoa; phylum Arthropoda; class Insecta; order Phasmatodea; family Timematidae; genus Timema; species Timema douglasi. The sequence continues at coordinate 8,932 of CABEEJ010003934.1, forward strand.
TATCTAGACATTGTTTATTATGTTTATTGTTTAAACTCGAAATTTCACTCTGGCTACATCCTTTATTTTAGTCCCTACCCATCCTCAGTTTCTTAAAGTAAATATTTGTGTACAGCCCTGACGTGATGATAGGCATGTGTACTCATAGAAGCCTAGGTCCATGCGAACTAAAAACAGACTACTTCTCCTCCATAAGTCCGCCATCTCCTAGTATTATATTATGGGTTTGAAAGTGACACGTCTATTAGCCAATTCCTCCTGGCATGGAAACTCACACGCACGAACGCACATACGCACTTATCGCGACATTTAACAAGCACAAAGCGTCCCTCGTTTGCACAGTGCAGTGGAAGCGTCGCTTCAAGGACGCCCTCAGGCGCGGCGCTCCAAAGATACAGGGGCCGTTGCCAGTCAATTTAGCCCCGTGTGTTCTCGCACGTGACACTGTGAACAGTCTCTTTTGATCTGGTTCGCCAGTGACAAGGTCAGGGTTCGTGTTCCTAAATGGTTTAAGAGGTGTTTTTTTCCCACAAATGTTCTCGTTCTCTTTTTCCACGCAAATGTAAGAAAGGAGGGGGGCATTTCCTCTAAATAGTACATCCTTATAACGTTAGTGTAAATGTGTGCCGGACGAATGGTCAGACGTGGATCACACACACACACACACACACACACATTGGAATCTACGTGCGCACAATTGACTCCATTGCACCACATTTCACCAGGGAGATAAAGGATAAATTAATGGGTAGTTTCAGCTCTAGTGTGTAGCTAGTTATTTTTGTTACTTGACATAATTAATAACATTATATAATTAAAATGTGTATTAATAAAAATCTTAAAATATAATATATAGGATCTTTTCGTCCTCTAATTAATTTTTTTTATCGGACAACTCAATTAATTGTTGTAGATTAAATTAACTAGAGTTGTATTCACAAAAAATATATAATCTGATACCTGTAAGTTACACGTTAATCGAACCCAGGACCCTTGTCTTAGCCTACCAATGCTCTAACGGCAAGTTGTCCAAGATTAGTCCCGATTGCTCTTCACTCATAGCTCAGAGCTTGTACAGCTCACGGAGCCGCACCCCCAGAAAGAGATTTCCGTCTGGGTTTGAACCCACGTACCTAGAGTCCTGAGGCAAGCATTATGGCTCAAGACCACCGAAGTCAGCAATGTATATATAGTCAATAGTGCCACAATATTATAACTAGTGCATGTGTATATGTGTCTAGAAGGGCTAAATATATATTTAGTATCACATTCATCATAGTTCTTGTAAAGGGCCTAGTGCCTATCTAAAAGGGCTCAATGCTAAAATTTTAGTGCCACATTAATATAGCTATTAGATGTATTTAAGTGCCTAGTAGCTTTCTAGTACAGCCTGATACTTAAATGTAGGTACTTAAGACCACAATTACCGTGTATTAACTATAAAGTATTAGGCTTTTGGAAGTGTTACTAAACTGCATGTAGCCTATAAGGAGATTACTGTGGAAATTAGAACTGCTTACATACATTATTATACTCGACATAATAATAGAATGGGGAAAGAGAAGGCATAATATTAAGTCTTATTGATAAACCACCATTTCTCCTGATCTTTATTTATTTCGGTGTTTAAATCACCAACACATTCAACGCGTGAATATAAAGTCCTTGTAGGTGAAATCAACCTCCATAATGCGCTAAAGAAGCGCCAGTGCTGCCACCTGGTGAGTGACGTCATCCATCACGCTGGAACAACAATGGCTGACAAATAAGAGAAGAACCAGCTGCAAGAAGGTTTTGATTCGCTCCTTACCGAGCCTGACCAGGTGAACTCAATTTGTCTACATCTCCGCTCCTATTTACAAAATAGGCCAGTGCGAAACCATGAATGAGAGGTTTAATTAAAGTTATATTTTTAAGAAGTGGAGATGTTAAACCTAATTGTATTGCATCCTCCTTTTACTTTTTTTTTACCGCATATATTTTTTATTTTTTATATTTATTTGCCCATAAACCTGTCATGAATAAAAAGAGGTTTTCAAACCAAATCCTCCCCATTCGTCAAAATAATTTTATATTACCGGTGGGCACTCTAACTAAGGAGTCGTATGTTCTGGTTTGCCGATGATGGAGGGGTTGTAGTTTGAATACCATCTGCGTGTACTAAGGGTAGTTTTCTCTGAACGGTGTGTTACTCCCCCTCCCCCCTCTCAACACTCAAATACAGCTACATTTCATCAAAATGATAGTCTTCTTTCCTATTGTATAACTTAGTTGGGTACACGTGACTAGCCCTGATGAGTAGCTTAAGACGCGGAGAATGATAACAAATATAATATTGAATGAAGAGCTCTTTTATCTTAATCCAAAATATCTTTAAAGTGCCGCCAGCTTTAAGTTTGACCTAATTAAAAATCAGTTTTGACAGTTTCACAGCATAATGATTTTAGAATATTTGATAATGTGTCGGTTTTAGATGGTTTTTATGGTATTTACTACATGTAAGCCCTCATTCGATACATTAGGCCTATTTGAGGTGTGTTTAATACAGTACTTACTGTCTAAGGTAGTGGTATTCAACTTTGTTTGTTGGCGTAGTTTCTCTTCGACTTTGTACCCCCAAAGTTTATTTGTGCATAATGCAAGTAATGAAGGGCCTAGAACGGTGAAGTCAGGGGGTTTTCGGCCCCCCCTGTAATTTTATGACCCCCCCTATGGGAGTCCATACATACGTATGTAAACTTTAATTTGCTAACGGTATAGTAACATTTTCTAGCGGAACCAAGGACGTAAAGAGATAGTTTTTATAGGGTGAGGGAGTAATCTAAGATATTTTACTATAAGCCTGCCTTTAGCCACGGCCGTCTTGCCCTAGCCAATAAAAGCTTCGATAAGTATATATTGAAAGGTGGGTCCATCAAAATCCAGGAGGGTGAGGGGGTCCTGACCCTCCAGATCCCCCTCTTCCCGCGCCCTTGGGTGGAACTTCTTTAGAAATATCACTTTACCACGCCATTGTAAGCTATACATATTCCATAACTTATACAGTCTATATTTATTTTAAATCTTACATTCCTCCAAATGTATCTCTGCGTATCCCGGATTAAATAACATTGTTCAAAGGTATAATCAAATATTCATAGGGAAAGCCATTTAGAAAATAATAATAATATAATTAATTTACGGCCAAAATTTGAAAACATTTTACTCTATTACTAATGTTATTTTAATACCTACTTACAGTGACAGCTCAAGCTCACACAACTTGACGTATGAATACAAGAAAGTAGATCAAATAACCCAGATAAGGTTTTTATTATCAAAATTAGATTGTAAGTGTGAAATCAAACTTAATTCATTTTTACTTTCTCGCTCTCTTACAGGTATAGAAAATAATGTGATCGTCAAAAAAATCGGACCCGAGATTTTGATGAAGGTCAACGTTTCATCACCCGAATCCTAAAAAGTAGTTTTTGAATGTTCGTCTGTCTATCCATCTGTCTGTACCTCGGACTAGAGCCTAAATTATTTTACCGATCGGACTAAAACTTTGTATCTAGGGTTTTTAATAGGGTTGCCCCGAGGGATTTTTGGAATTGGATATCCAACCCTAAAACTAAGGGTAGTTTCCTTAAGAGCGTAAAAGAGAAAAAAAAATCCATTTTATCAAAATAGGCTTTGACAATTTAAATTTAATTTCCAAGCTTTGTTCAATATTACAAACCAAATGACTACTTTCAATTTTTCGTCGAAATGACTTTAAGGGTTTCAGCCTGGTACGTAGATTCTAGTTTTTAATTTTATCTCTGTAAATCTTTGAGATATGAAATTACTTATCATTGCAAATATGTAAATCTATTTATAATAAACATATTTCGCCCGAAATATATTTTTATCAAAATCAAACGTTTTCAACTATACACAAATAAATATATATTTTTATATATTTTTAACTTTGCCAAGACTTTAAAGTAAAGTATTATGACCATCAAAAAAATCTAGCCTGAAATGTTGATGGATGTCAACGTTTCATGACCGTCCGAAACACTAAAAAGTTGTTTTTGCAACGCCATCTGTCTGTGTGTCTGTCTGTCTAACCCTAAAATTAATAGCAGTTTACTTAAGGGTGAAAAGATAGAAAAAATCAATTTTCTCAATATTGGCTATAATGATTCTATTTCTCTCTCTCTCTCTCTCTCATTTTAGACTCAATAATCAATAATTACCTATTTCATTGGTCAAAATTTATAAAAGAGAAATGTATTATCAATGCGATAACGATAAGATATGCATCCCCTTATAAAATGCCGAGAATTTTAACCGGAAGTCAACATTTTAATACGAAGTGTGGACCCTTGAAGACCCAATGTCGATATTTTTACTGGCCCAAATACACAAATGAAGACGTTAATTCTTTAAAAATAAAATTATTTAATTTAAAACCGTGAGTCAAAAAATGTTTTACATAATTATGTTTAGTGCGATTTTTTCTCGGGTTCGCTAGTGTATATTATATTACGAATTTTGAGTAAATATCTACATTTTTATACAATAGAGCGATAAAGTCTGTGCGAAGTTCCGTACTAATTTTTAATATTCTTTATTCTAAATTTGGTTTATGTTTAAGCCGTAAACATTGAAATGTGAAACATAGGCCTAATAATGGAAGCTTACGGTAAAATTCAAGTTTTAAATCATATAATTTACTCTCATGAACACTAGTTTGGAATAGTCAGTCCAATTTTCATAGGAAGAATTTATCTGATATTTAGAAAAGTTATTAGATTTTGCATGAGTTAATACGTCAAGTCATGTCATCTTTTGCTTTTACGTTTGTTATACAATACCTATAAATAGCACTAATCTTAGGTGGGCCCACAGTAAAATTGACCAATGAAAATATGTTTGTAATAATTTTAAAAAATACTTTTCTTATTAAAATTGGACCGTAGCTTCAAAACAGTTTAGTAATTTAATGATCCAAGTATTTTAGATAAGTATTTAATTTTCATATCAAAATTTAAGAAATATATAATATTTAAAATAACTTAACTAAATATAAAAACTAAAAGGTCTACTTTTTTTAGTCTAGCATCGCGTCTTACTACTTGTTCAGGCTATGTGCATATGTAGGCCACTAGTTACGTTGATCTGTTAGGGATGAGTAGGGTTGAACTTAGAGGAAGTGCAGTCACAAAATGATAGTGGAGACCATTTAGGAAAAACCAAGCTCAGTAGACCCGACCAAGATTCGAGTGCCGGTCTCCTCGTTATCGGCAGTCCATTCTTTTGCGATAGTGACGCCCTAGATCATTCGAACAAGGAAGTGGAACTAGTCTACTTAATTTCTAATACCACCTTATTTTTGTAAATGCAGCCTCCCATAAAGAGACATGTAAGCTATCTGTGACACACTAATGGAAAGAGAGAAAGGGTAAATTGGCAACTCGCCTGTCATAACCTGAGATCTTGCACGCTGATTTACAGAATATTAATCTACTGAAAAGACAGAGCGACACAGCTACTGCCGTCAATGACGTGTTTCCTGCCAAGGCACAAAGGCAACTTGTTTGTAACTAAACTACCCCTCCTCCCCCTTGTCGAGGGCAGCTGCTAGCAGTCCCCTCACCACTGTGGAGGCACAATTGAAACCAATGGAGCATTTTATTAGGCTATTCTTCAGGGCACAGGGGGTGCCCCCTAACATCCATCTCAATCCATTATCCCAAACCTTGGCTTTTCAATGACTTTTGAGGTGGATCGAAAAAAAAAGGAAATGAGGCAAATATCCTTTGGCTTCTCCCCCTTATATCCTTAAGGGTGCCGCCTACTTTAAGGAAAATGTCCTGTCGTTGCTATATGTATTAAGGTGCGTTTAGACTAATTACTTTCTTAATGCTACATTATATGCTCAGAGGCATGCCTCTTGCTGTGTGTCTTGTAGCATGCCTCTTGCATCCCATGTGTCAGCGCACTTAAAGATGTCACGGAAGGTACTTGCTTCTGGCATCTTTGCAGCTATCGTCATCATACAACGTAAACTACACCTAGTGAATGTATAGCATCCCTCCGTTTAACGAGAGTATTGGAGTCTTGTGTGTGATGACCACCACAACAATGGATGGCTCTGATAGTCATTGATGAATTCGATTGTGCTTTCGGCACTAACTCCATAACGGAAAACCCAGCTACACAAAGACTTTCAGGTAAAACACAGTTACACAAATACTTTCGGGTAAAACACAGCTACACCATATCTAGAAAAATCAACGAAACCACCTTCAACAGTTCTCAAATGACTATGGAGACAAGATTGTCGCAATGCTCTCCAAATATTTGCAGGGCACTTGCGCCTACTTGCAGCTAGACGCACAACTACATTTTAGGCATGTGACCCAACGGGCATCTCCTGTGAACGTATTTGAATGCAGCAAGTTGCATGAAACACGGTAGTTTAGAGTCTAGACGCCTCTTTATGGGAAAGTATGTTTTGTAGCTTCCATATCATAGAGAAATGGTTCTCAAAAGGTGGTCCGCAGACCCCGGGGTGTCTGCGACAACCGCCAAAGTGTAATAAAATAAAAAGTTATTGGAATAATTAAACAACAGTAGGCCTAATCTTAATCGATAAAAAGCTTCCCCTCCTCCTCACACACCTGCGCAGTGATTACTGCGCATCTCAAGGCCACTGTTCTGTTCTTGGACTGACCAGTCGAGTTGAGCTGTCACTATTATTCATATTGATTCATTTCGTTTTATTATTTTCGTGTGATTGTTTTTAATCATGTACCGTTGGATTAAAAGTGATGGTTAAAAGAGGTTTCACTTATCTCACTAATACTTGGCCCAATGAATAAATTTGGACTTTTTCATAATTAATAAATTGGCATGTAGATCTAACTATAGTATGATTTTGGTAGGAAGAACAGTATAATTTAGTTACTAAAGTTACTAAAACCATTTTAATATATTCATACATCAAATCATGCTATCTGCAACTGTCATTTTTGATAGATATCATCAATACCTATAAAATAACACAAATAATATAGTAAAATGTTAACAAATTTATCCGCAAGGAAATATGTTTGAATTTTCTTTACTGTTCCTCCAACCAAAATCAGGGTATAACTCTTTTTGTATTAACTATTACTATTATACTCATTAATATTATTACAGCTAGAGTTAGCGTAAAAATAAAAGTATGTAAGATCACTTCTGACTAGGGCTTACGATTACAAATTCCCAGTTTCGTAGGCTTTCTAACATGAATTATTAATGTGGGGAGGGGGTGCTATTTACTACACTGGAGGGTCCGCTGACCTCAAAGAACCTCTTGGGGGGTCCTTGGCTGGTAGGTAATTGGGAACCACTGTACCACAGCATTCCTTAAACACTTTTGAATGTTCTTTTATGACGTTGTTAAAAAAAAATAACATTATTAAATTGTTTGGAGCAGGTAGGATCTACGTTTCAAACCATTACTATATTGTCTCAAAGCTGAGACATTTCATCCAAACAGGTCGTTGAAGATTAGATAACCATTTTCATGTTATTTTTAAAATGACAAAAGCTATAATGTAAGGTTTTTAAACACTTTTCCTAAATTATGGCACTGTCCGTATTTTGAATTTAAAAAACTCCTTAAGTAACAATGAACTTTTAGGCATCTACAAAGCGTCTTAGTGTGCCCTTGATATGTGGAAGGAAAAATTCAAGGAAAGTAGAACTATTTTAAAGATTTTTTTTAAAAACAAGAATACATATTAATGAATTGGTTGGATGGATATATCACCTAGTTTTCGTTTAACATTCTCTATGAACTCAAATCAACATTATGTGAATTTTTCCTCCCTATTTCTCCTACCTTGTCATGCTACACTTTTAATTCCCCTTTCTTCAACCAATCACAGTACAGGTACGAGGTATCCCCCTCCTTTCAATCTTTCAAATTATTTCGACCTTCATTCTTCACTTGGAAGTTTATTCACATCAAGGTAGCCGGAAATAATACGTTTCAACAATAGAAAGCCTAGTATTATACAGCTTGCCGTGTCAATATGGAGTTTCGATGTGCTTTTGTTAATTGCGGAAGTTATTTTTAAACGAAGCAAGAGGGTAGCCGGCCGGAGTGGTTATTTATTGTAATATCCAGTGACATGTTAGTGTGTACTTTCTTCCCTTCTATTTAGTGGTTGAAAGAACGATTTATGGGTAGGCGGAGGGTTGTTATGAAAGGACAAAGTCACGAGGTGAGAACCATATATACATACTCTTTTTTTATCTACACTCATTGACTCAGAAATACTCTTTATTTCTTTTCACAACATTTTTGAAGAGCTTTTGACATTTCTTTCAGTTAGTTAAATATAAAAAATTGGGACGTCCCATATCGTTTTTATTGCCACTTTCATTCATCATGAAAAGGTAATTTAACATAAATAACAATAAAATGTTTATTGTTAAGCAGAAAGGGCTAACATTTATATTAAAGTTGGCTCTGTGGGAGGTCCTAAAGTTGGTATTGATTAAATTGTATCAAGTCAAGTGTGATTAGCAGGCATAACGAGACAGTTTGGAGGGCTGTAATATAACAATAGTAATAATAATAATAATATTTATGCTGAATTTAGGGCTTGTATCTTCCCTCACACTAGGTCCAATTATATTTGTTGGTTTTACCACCCCCGTCTCCTAATAACAGTCCAAGCTATACGCGTTTTAGCTGCGTTAATAGAGTAGGCTTGAGGAAGGAAATGCTTGAAAAGAAATTTACAAAGATGTGTGTGGAGAAATAGTGGAAAAATAACTTGAAGAAAACACCTTCAGTGCACTCAGCTTAGACTTGAACTTGGACCTTCCCATCACTGGCAAACCAGATTAGATGAACCTTAGTACTCATGCTCACCTATGCTGCATATATTAATTAAATTATTCAAAATACAGTTTGTAATGGTAAGATCTAGTTTTTGAATACTAAAATGCAACTTTGTTCAAATTCCCTTTATTTCAACACAAGATAATTTAGACAAACTGTTCTTAGATAATAAAGCCACTTTCTATGTAAGCACATTTTTAACTTTATTTCAAGGGACCAGAACAGATTTCGGTTTAACTACACTCCGAATTATGACAAGTCTAAAGTTGTATTTTGTTATCCCGCTTCGAAGGATTATTTCGATTTATTAGTACAGCAACTTAAGCTACGCTAGAAAAAGATTATAATTTTAAAGTGACAGCAACAAGATTTCTGTCCAATAAAAGACGATGGAAAACTATTTAACTATACAAGAAAGTGGCTACTTATCCGTGATTTACGCCTGACAGGATTCTACAACATTTTCTTTTATATGAGAACATTATTCAATGGGGTTTATTTTGTTGCTTTTTTTTCTTCAATATGTGCGTTGAGTTATTCTGTATAAACTTCACATATACTCACGTTTATTATTTAGTCTCTCGCCCTTTTTTTATTATGCCAATGTGAAATGATAAATGGACCGTATAATATGATTATCATTTGTGTGCCAACTGTGTCTACTATTCGCCAACTCTTAAAAACAGACTAATTTAAAAAAGGGAGCTCTTCCTTAACTTTGGCCTCGACCCTAACTCCTCTGTGTCGTAAAATTAATAATGTTTTTAAAAAAAAGCTTTTTGATTTCCCCCTTGTAATCTTCTTAATATTCTGTGAGCTAATATAAAAATATGTTCGCCATCAGCGTGACAGATAACGCCATCTTGTTTAGGACAGTCACTTGAGAAATGTCATAGGACCAACGTGTGTCTAGGAGGCATGGGTCAGTAATCGATTTACACACATTATAAAACAATATTTATAGTCAAAAACAATAATAATAATTAATCAACTTTACTGCGCTTTAGCAGTCCAATTTACTAATTAATATTATTATTGATTCATCCTAGCCTGAGACCTGAAGTAAACAAATATTGCCATACCACTATGTGAAGGAGCTACATGATTGGTGGAACACTAGTGTACTATTTTAAGCAGGCGCGTCCATGTATAGTCAGTACCATAGCAAAGTAGGTCATTACGAATTTTTGTATTTTTAACGCTTTTAAATCTCCTGTCTTATGTTTAACAAAACTCGGGCCAGATTCAGAAAACTTCATAAATGGTAAGCACTAAACACTCACAACAACAGTTACTTAACGCTGCCATCATGAACTAACCGTCGCTGACTTGACACTTAAATGTGGTAAGGACTGTACCATGGGGTCTCTCAACGCTAAGTCAGGAGTTTGCTGGTGTTCAAATAGCGGTTGCAAAGCTTAAAATATCATTTCTAAATCAAATGTAGGGATAATTCTAGCTATAATAATTTTCTAATGCTATTTTAAAACAGGTTAAATACAAAACAAAGGAGGAACTATTTAGTGAAAGGATATCATAGTGTCCATTCAGTAGCATATCAGAGCATAGATTTCCACGTGGCTTTGTTTACATCATGTCTTAGCTTTGAATGAATAAATATTAGCTCCACAAAAAAAGAAAAGGAAACCAGAAAAACTACACATATGTTCATTATATCAGTGAGCCCGAAAACTAAACGTCAAGTTCATCTAGTCTGGGTCAATGATGAAAGTGAGGTAGGCGCTCAAATCTTAGCTGAGTGTATTGATGGTTTAACCACATTGCCTCCACGAAAATGCTGGTAAATTTCCTCTAAACATATTTCCTCATCCCCATATTATTAGTGTAGCTATATGTGTATATCCTGGTGGGGTAGTAAAACTCTGAGCAAAATAAAATATTTAGTAACGTGAGAAATTTGATAGGAGGGAACTTTTTCGAAATGTTACAAAATCTACCAAAATGATTTTAGTATATTTTTATGCGTCAAATCATTAAATCTGAAGCTGTCATTTTTAATAAAATAGTAGGCCTATCATTAGCGATGAAATAATTCAAACGACGAAGTAAATTACTATCAAGATTGACCGCAAAGAAAATGTTTGTTTTTTCTTAAAGTTCCTTTCTACAAGAACCCAAATTTCTCTATCATGTAATCCTGGTTCTGTAAAGGATGTATTTATTGCACTTCTGGATGAGTTCCCTGAAGCAGAGCAGTTATCTCAGTGGTTACAGCCCTTATTTATTCGAAGGATCCTTTACTAACTTAAAAAATAATCAAGACGCCCCACGTGATTTTAGTACCGTTAATGGTACGACATAATCGCACACACTTTCTCATATTGTGTATTATAGCTTCGAAGAAAAATTTCAAAAATAGTTTTTAGTAATCTACCCTTAAATAGGTTTTACTCATATACACATGATTTTATTAATCACAGTAATCACTTTATAAATTAATTTTAAACCAAATTGTTCGAGTATACCTAACAAAATTCACATTTTCGAAAATGGTTATTTTTTTAATATTTTAAAATTATTTATTATTTCTAAAAATAAAAACATTTTCTTATTTATCATGAAAAACTATTCACATATTCCCATTTTGGATTCAATCTTCAAGGCCAATTTTCAAAGCATTACAATTTTATATAGTTCGTTGTGAGCTTTACCCTAGAATTAATTTATATTAGATAAATAAATCTACATCATTATTGATACGTGAAATAGTCTCCCGATAACCATTTTTAATCAAGTTTTAAAATGTTAGAAAGACGGTAATCATTTAAACCACCCATAGCCAAATTTTCCTCCCAAAACAAGTATACAGCTTTATTTGTCATATTCATGTCAAACATGCCCTAGCTATACATTTTAAACAAAATCGTTATAGCTATTTTCAAAATAATTTGAACGTTCATAAATCACTCCTTATTAAAAGTCTTTATCGAATTTTTACCCAAAACAAATTATAGTCCTACAGGTTTATTTGTCATTTGAATTCCTCTAAAAATAGCCAATTGGAACAAAGTTGATGTTGCCATTTTTCAAATACGGTATTTAATTTTTTTAAATCAGTATTTAGTGAACCACCCATAAATAGGTTTTAACCCCAAAAACATGTAAAAATTGTTATTTGTTATGACAAACACTCCCAAGATATTCATTTGTAACCAAATCCATTTATAAAATATTTCAAGTTTTTGAAAACTCAGTCAAACTATTCAACGAATGTTTGCCCAAAAACCAACTGTACAGTAGTGTTTGCCATGTCAAACAAATCCTAGATATGCATTTTAAACTAGAGATATTTGGATAAAAAAAATCACGATCTTTTCATTATATGACAAAATAAAATGTTATGAAATTAAAAAACCTAGCATGTTTGCTCTTAGAATTTCACATTTCTTTTTACCAACACATTTCAACGAGAGTAGTTATTGTGGGGACAATAATTATTAGTCAATAGGGATACAATACTATTTATAATGTTTCTCTTAATTTAGCGAGATTACTGTAGTCATTTCTTTGCTTTCAGATATATTAGTAATGGTTTAAACAATGATAGCTATACACTCTAACCTTGAAATCTTATTGCTCCTCAAACGTGTTTTGTTCTCATTTCATTGGCGGAACCTTGAGATCACTTTGCGGCTCCCGGTTTGGGAATCATTGGTTTAACTCTTTTACTTTCTATCGAACCCTTGGAGAGAACGTATTGTGATCGTCAAAAAAAATTGAACCTCAGATTTTTATATATGTCGAAGTTTCATGACCCCTGAAAGCAAGATTTTGTTTTTGAAATACTGAATCTCTGTGTGTCTGTATCTGGGTTCAGAGCCTAAAGCATTTTAACGATTAGGCTGAGAATTGATATTTAGAGTTTTCATAAGGTCCCCCAAAGGGGTTTTTTGAATGAGATATATATACCTAAAATTAATTTGACTGAAGGGAAATACTATAATAAATCAATTTTTTCAAAATTCGCGCCAACTATTTTCATTACATTTTGTAACCAAAAAGAAAATCAAAATGGCAATTTTAATTTTTCCATGAAAATTACTTTGAGGGTATGCAGGCAGAAATTTTCAATTTTGATCATATTTTCGTGACTATTTAAAATAATAAATAATTTAGCATTGTAAAGATGTGGCACTATGCTATATAAAAATATTTTCTTTAAATATGTTTTTGTTTCCTATCAGGTTAAAGCTTGATAAATAGGGTTTTCATAGGGTTGCTCGAGGGATTTTTTCAATTAGATATTTAACCCTAAAATTAATGGTAGTTTACTGAATGACCAAAAGAGATCAAGTCGATTTTACCAAAATCGGCTAAAACGATTTTGTTTAAAATTAGTATCTAGGTGTTGATTAATATTATGAATAAAATGGATATTTTGATTTCCCCTTGAAAATGAATTTTAGGGTACTTTACAGAGGCGGGAATTTCCTTATCTCCGCAAATATTTGAGATACTAACTAACTTAACATCCCAAAATCGTAGCACTATTAAAAATGAATCTTTTCATTTGAAATATGGTAGCCAGTGAATTTACCGAATACCAATTTTTCGAAAATCAGTTTTTCGAAATTCAATTATTCGGAGTTTTATTTTTCAAAAAACTATATTTTGAGATATCAATTTTTCGAACTAACAGCTTATCAAAAACACCTTTTTCGAAGATCAATTAGGTGAAAATAAACTTTTCAAAATCATTTATTCGGAAATAAACTTTTCGAAAACCAATTTTTCGATCTATAAATTCTTTCTGGCGTCCGGGGTTCAATCCTCGGTCCCGGCAAAGATTTATCTGATTATCAAACCCTTCCTTCACCTCTGACAAGACATCTAGTGAGTGTGAGGAATGCCAGGTCTCCACCGTGGTTCGGATTCCACGTTAAACTGTAGGTCCTTCATTTCATCTCACATTCACCCTACCATTAGCACATTAGCGTAAGTGCGTATAACCCGAACGGGTAGTAAGACGCGGTGCTAATTATAATAGTATAAATTCTTTGAATAAGTGGTTTTTCGAAAACTTCTTTTTTGAATATGAATTTAACTCAAAGTTATTTTTCAAAATAAATATTTCAAAAAGGAAGTTTTCTAAAATAAATTTGAATTAGATTACTATAATTCTAACTTTCTCTGTAAATTATTATAAAAAAATTACTGAGAAATAATTTACTAAGAGTTGTGTTTGATATTAACGCAAGTTAAATTGCGCTGCTGATTAAAACATTATTATTTTACTTTAATCCAACGATACTTTTCCTATAAAATTACTGTAGAATAATGTAGGTAGCCCCCCTCTAGAGGGGTGAGAGTAGTGATAGGTAATTTACGTTCCTGTATCCTTGCGAAGGGGAAGCTTGACACATTCCATAAGGCTCATTCAGGCTCTATCTTCTTTAATACAAAGTTTATTAACATTTATTTTCAGTCTAAAAGTATTGTTCTGGCGTTAAAATTTGTGATGATTGAAAAAGGAAGACGTAAACTCCTTCTTGACATTCATTTATATTACAAAGAAAAGCAAGTTGAAGAAAGGGTTTATAGGAAGTGTTAAAGATTTCAAAGTTTAAAGAGTGGAGCACGAGACATTACAGAATTTGATAGTGCTCATGTGGATACAAAGAAGCTAATAACAAATATCCGTGACAAAGAAAACAACACCCGCGATACACCAGATTGTATCTTGGCTTCAGTCTCGAGTGGAGCTAGTCAAAGTGTCGTTGCTAAACTACCCACTTTGCCAAATATGAAATCACAATAAGAAATACTCAAATGAAAGCAAATGCTGGACCAGCTGTTCATAGTTTCCGTCGTGACATTGTGTTTTCTGATTAATACAAGCTAACTGTAAATGGAGAAGAGTTTCTGATAAATTACTCAGGACCTCAAGATGACCGTATACTTATATTTTCTACCCGAAGAAACTTACAGCTTCTTGGACGTCCGAGCATTGCTATGCCGACAGCACCTTAAAGACTGTTTCACACCTATTTGAGCAGTAGTATACTATTCACGGATTTGAAGCAAATAACTCCGTCCCACTTGTGAATGCACTTCTAGCGGACAAGAGACGCTCGTCTCTTAAGAAAGTTGAAGGAGCAAGAGCCAGATTAAAACCCTCGGACCTTTATGACTGACTTTGAGATGTAAATTATAAATGCAGTGAAGGATGGGTATCCTCTTTCAGATCATCGTGGCTGTTTCTTCTATTTTTGCCAGTATATTTTTCATAGAATTCAAAACAAATGGTTTTAGACAACGGTATGAGACTGATGCAATTTTTTCATGAAAGCTTTGCATTTTACCCACTCTTGCATTTGTTTCTTCTGTAAAAGTTGTGGGCACTTTTGATTCCTTGTGCAATAGCAATGTATTGCCCCAACGAGTACAACCTATTAGAGATTATTTTGAAGATGTGTGTATTGGGCATCCAGATTTTCGTTTGGGCCACCACCCTCCAATTTACGCACACACAATTTGTAACTGTTATGATAATGTTCTTCAGGTGCTACCCAAGACAAACAATATAGAAAGATGGCAGAGAGGCTTCCAACAACATATCCAACAAGCCATCCCAGTATTTGGGAATTCTTCTCAGCAATCAAGACGGAGCAGTCCCTTAATGAGGTGTGGATTGAGCGGTAAACCAGTGGGCAGGAACCTCCTCGTCAACGTAAGATATACCGAAACAGTATGGACAGGTTGACACGAATTGTTATTGTCTGGACCCAATATGGGAACGTGTGTGACTATTTGTGAGCTTTTTCACACAACATTGGCTGCTAATACTAGTTTGTGTGTGTAAAGACTAGTTTTTAATGAAATTGTATAATGTTTGTTTAATTTTTCGCATCTATAAAAATATTAACATTCAAATAAATAGCCAATAAAAATAACAATACATTTATATCAATTTGCTAAGTTGTGCTGAGTTTAAAATATAATTCAGATTTTTTTTTGTGTATGTTTTAAAAACAGTTTGTGCATTCATAGATTTAAGAAAAATTAAATATATTTTGGGAAAATTTGTTTTACGATGGTTATTTTGGAAGTGTTAATAATATTAATAACTATCAAAATAAACAATCAATAAATATAAAAACTATAGAACTCATTTAAATGAAATCGTTGTTGTTTTAATGTTTTTTAAAAAAAATATATTTCTATTTATATATTTTTGAAAAACTGTTTTTTTATAGCATTTCTCAATAGTTTTTTCAATAGATAATATTTTCAAAAAATAGTCATTGATAAAATAACTTCCGGAAAACTCATAGTTCGCTAAATTGATTTTCCGAAGAAAAAATCTATTTTCAGTTCCCAAAATTGATTCTTTAAAAAAATTGATTGTCCAAAAATTATATTTTCGATTATTTGACTGTCGAACAATTGATTTTCGATAAATTCACTTCGGCAAATTGATTTTAATTCAATTTATTTTTGAAAAATATGGTTTTGACAAACATATCTTTCGAAAAATTGATTTCCGACAAAATTACTTTCAATGGCTTTTTGTATTCTGTGAATTGATTTCGATAAATTGATTTTTGAATTACTTTTTTTCCGAAAAATTAACTAGACCCCTCAATATTTCTGTAACAGTGTATAATATTACATTTTTTCTCTTTGGTGACATATTTTACGAATTTTTTATAACTGTCATTATTTCAAGATTAAAGCGGAAGAAATTCTGTGCAGTTTACCGTACAATTTATGTTATAGCTCTTATTGTTTGTAAATGCTTGTATAATTAACATAGATATAAACAGTATAGTTAAGTTAATATATTTATGGATGGTAGATCCACACTATTATCAAGTAGTCACTCGCCATTTGTACAAATAGCACTGTTGATATGTTTAATTAATAATGAAGCATTTTTCTTCAAATATCTGGTCCATATGTTTTTAAAGTTCAGTAAACAAGTTCAAAATATACCTCCAAATATATTTCATTCCCGTATTTTTAGCACGTTATTTATCTTGACAAGGAAATTCTATTACAATAACTTACAATTATTAACATCGTATCCTATTTCTACTCATATGGGTGAGGTATCCTCCATATGCCCTGTAAGCTGGAAATATTAACCTGTATTATTCATTTATGGCGGGGCTCATAAGATAGTCAAGGTAAGACCTTTAACGGTTAGAGTGCTACCTTCTACCTTTTACACAACTTGTATGATGGAACCGTATCATTTAGTTTCGCTAAAATCTTTGATACTCAAATTTAGATTACATTACTATAAAAAGTTATGTATATCCTTATTCGTGTTCGTTTCTGGATGGTAATAATCATCACAAATTTTCACTGGTAAACATGTTGGCAATGGTGTCAGTTTAGTTTAGACAGATTTGACAGTGACATGGATGTCAGGGTTCGAATCACGACTAGGCTTACTGTTTTTTTTTCTTAAATTCATGCAATTGCTTGAATAATTGCTCTAAATTATACAGTTCCTACAAGTATGAGCTGGCAAGACGCGGTGAGTGAAACACAAATGTATCAGAGTAGACTTCTAGTAGTAATTACTAAATTCTAGTTACTTTAAATCTATTTTTTCTAAAGAAAAATATTTATAAGAATGGTACTTAGAATTAAAACTAAAAATAACTTAGCATTTATTTTAAATCAATAGTCAGCAACCTTTTTGGTATCGTGAGTCGTAAGGGCTAAAAAATATTTGGTGGACTGCTTTAGAAAAAATCTCGAGAAAAAAAATTAAACTAGAAAAACTGTAACTAGCTATGAATATATTTTATCAATACAATAATTGTTTTATAAATATTTTGCTGTCCATATTAAATCAGTCAGCGGGCCAGATCCAGCCTACGGGCCATAGGTTGTGGGCCATAGGTTGCTGACCTCTGATTTAAATGAAACTTTATAAAAAAAAATATAATTCTACAATTTTGTAATGGGTAAGATTATAAGAAATTGTCTTAAATTTCTGCTTATCATTTTACATTGGATTTGGTCGAATGGTGTAAGCCGCCACGCTCACAATAGGCTAGACTGCCGATGGCAAGTAAATCGTGGTTATAATTCTGGTTGGGTGTATTGGGGTTGGTTTTTACTTTCCCTCCCACGAGTACACTTATTCTACATTCTACCTTAATCCTTAGCATATTAATGTAATTAAAACATATGGATTAATATGAACCGGTAGTAATACCAGGTACTAAAAAAATTATCCATACAAATTTTGGAAACTTAAAAATAGATACATGGTGGAATGTACAGGCGAAATGATATGTGAGAGAGAAGAAAGATTCATACGAATAAATTATTGTTGTGAAGAGGTTGTGGGAAATATACAAAGAGAAAAGTATGAATGAAAGGAAAGTAATAAAAGAGAATAAGGAGCAAATGAGATTAAAAGGAGGAGAAAAAGTGCAGAATGATTTTAAAGGAAATAAACTGTTGTGGAAGTGGGTACATAAAACAAAACTAGGGTGACAAGGAAATAAATATGCCATTTAGAATGAATGTGGTGAGATTATCTGGGATGAAAACAGTATAAGAATTTGCTGGTAAGGTGGTGGGGTATTTAATCAATTGTATGTCGTAAATATAGTGAGATCAGCACAAGGAACTTTAATCAGAATTTCAGGGAAATTTGTTTTGCAATTTTGGCCTAGTTTTACCCCATTTGGCTATATTCCGTGTTTCTTTATGAAAAAAATATATTCTGAAAATTTATTGTGCAGTATATTAAATCAAATCGCGATGCATGTAGAATACATATTTGAAGTCAAAACTGAGCTAGCTGTGGTCATTTGGGATATATTTTTAACTTGGTGGTCAAAATCTAAATTTTGTCATGATTTGTATTATACTAGCGAACCTGTGTTAACAAATTTGTACGTTAAATTTTTTAATTTACAAAAGAGCTGATTAATATTTTAAAGTACAAAAATTGACAGAATAGGGAATAAAGTATTGGACTCCTTGGGTAAATAGCCTAGTACTCAACCGACTGGAATAACTTCTTTCCATCAAAGTAAAGGAGCAACAAAGCATTGGATAGTTACAAAAATCAGCTAAAAGCAACATAGCTAGGCATCTGTTTGAAAAATCAAGAATAAATAAGGATACAAATCCTAGCCATGAAACACGCATACACGTGAGTAAATTCCACAAAAACTTAGAGAACATTTCTCATATGATTAAGCATCCTTTTGTTAACCCCAGCTGGAAGACACAAATCTCTACCTTATAGTTGATGTTAGGAAAATGATAGACAAATTAAAATATGATATGCTTAATCTCTTAGCTTTAGGAAAAAAGTGGAAAGATGAGTTCCTCAAGGAATGCTTAGATGATCCTACGAGATTTGAGATACAACTGAAAATAAATAAAGTAAACTACTTTGCCCATTCTGCTATCAAGAGCAAAATCCAAGGTAATTGGGAAAAGTGTATTGAGATGAAGACAACACGAGACTTGATGGGTAGATTGGTCTATCTTGATTGTATCAGAAATATTGAGCTTTAAAAATTGTTTCTTTTCCGCTTCCCCCAGTTCCTCTGTCCTTGGCCAGCATTCACTGCACAGTGAATACGATTTATTTGTGATTCCATATTTATAATCCAGTCATTACCCACCAACATGACTCAAAATTTTGAAAAATTAGCAGAGGTGGCTCTAAATACTATAGGTAGTACACAGGTAGTGGAAATACACTTTGCCTATGATAGTTAAGTGAATAGCATTAAGAATGCTGAGCAACAGTCCAGAGGTCCAATGACCGTTTCACTTACCAGACTACGTATAGTGGACTTACCACTTTTGTGGTTTTACATGACAGCTAGCAGAAGCTAGCAAATGGTATCAGTTAAGCCAACATTGTCTAAAAATAACTTTTGTCACCATATTTGGAAACAATTATTATTTACTAATTACTACTATTATAATTACTAAAAATATTATCAATCACTTTTAACAATACTTTCTCAAAGATTACAGTATAATTTCTCTTTCCATAATCAAATGTAAGAAAAAAAAGTCTAGTGATTTCATTTTAGTTTTTCTTTTAATTCTTGTGGCAGTTACCGGTTAAATAGAGCGTGAAATTTTACATTTAATGTTATTATATTCAGATATTAATATTTTTATAGCTGCCCTCGTATATCTTTAACATAAATAAATTGTTTGTGATAATAAAGAGTAAATAACATTCAAAATGTTTGTGAAATAATATAAAGTTTAAATCTTGTAGACAACGAGTACTAACACAATGGCCGAATTAGTGCAAGAGGACCTCTTTTTTTTCTACGTCACAACCGGCTTTTACCCAGTGGCCATATTTGTTTACAAGATATAAGACCACTTTTAACGTTCTCTTGCTTTTAATAATAAATTTTAATTAAACAGCAAAAAAAAACTTCAATATTAAGCTACGAACTAAACGGTTATTCTCATAACCAAAATATTACACATTTAAAATACAGTATAACATTGAATTATCGTATAAAATAAAGTTATTAAAACCACGGGCGTCAATCAACAAGTTGAACAAAATACTTTATATAATTTAGTACTATTTATTGGTATTTATGCGTGTCTATGCTACCCGTTAATAATTTTATTACTAATTTGAATAGTACAGTGTCTTTATTGAACATTAATTTGGCTAGTTAGTAATCTGTGTGTTCTTTTGTGAATATTATTTCGTTGTGTGAGCGTGTTATCCTCGGAAAATAAACGGATTTTTTGGTGATCTTTGAATAATTATTTATCTAATATAACATTAAAGCGTGTGATAAAATAAAATAGCGAGT